>CALYDF020000158.1:36579-52092 GCA_944474145.2 Dicrocoelium dendriticum
CTACTGTCACTGTTACAGTTGACATAAAATGTCTGTACAGTTGTACATTTCTGATCATGCCTCTATGGGCGTGCCTCGCATAGTCGAGAATAAAATATTTATTTATTTATTTATTTAGTTTTGTCTACTACAGCAGCAAGAAAAGCAGGTCTTCAAAGATGCGTTATAAGCGCCGCAACCAGGAAGCAAAAATCAGGTGAGTATTGTATAGGCTGCGTAGCTTGGTTGACCGTATTATTGCAGTTATTGAGTCAACAATTGCAATGTCCACGGTAACGTTGCTCGAAACGGTCATCAGCTGAAGTTGTTATCATTTGATCGCCCCTAACCATCCATGCAATCACTTCCTTTTTGCAGTTCGCCCGCTGAACCGAGGAGTTACGGGGGGGAATGCAAGAAATCCCTTAACCTATTCCCATACAACACCCCAACCTGCGACATAAGCGGTATACCGCGAATACATTCGGGGAACACTTCAGTGCCGACGAGGTATTCAGTGTTCGCTGCAGGGTGGACGAGCACGTGTCATTTAGGTCTATTTTCAGGTTATTTTTGCCAGTAAATTTGCGGCAGACACTTCAGAGCATGTAACAGGATTAGGTCGTACTAACCGTTTCTTAAAATGGCCTTCTTACGCACGGGTGTTTTGCTCGTAGTCAGCAAGTGCAAAGGTTTCGGCGATTGCAACACTTTGTGTGGGTAGAGACTGAGACTGAGACTGAGACCGTATTTAAGGGCAAGTAGAAGGGTTTCTGTACAACTCTATCGAATTACGAAAAATCAAAAGTTACTTGTGTATTATCAGCAGTTGTGTCTGGTTCGTTAATAGTTTATCCGTGTTCGGTTAGAAATTTGTACTAGCGTCATTTTTTCCGGACATACAATGTCTTCTTTTGGCACTGTATGTGCATCGTTTCACAAAAGCACAGGTTTCCAAAATCATCGTCGATACGGGTTTTAAAACACTTCACAGAATCGGCCTCTATTAATCCTTCTGGTAGTGTATTCCATAAGTTTAGGATTCTTCGTTCAAACGGCCTTGGGTACGTATGAGATTCGTCGTTATCTTGTACTATAGTTTCCGCTTGTAGCAGTGCTTGCTAACAGACAGCATGGGTTACGGCATACCAGGGTGCTATGGGTTCCTGCTTAAGGAAGCTTTTAAATCGTCAGTAAACTACTTCGGTTCACTTCTTGATAACAAGTGCATTGGGTTCTCCGTATAAACTTTAAATAAATAAATAAATAAATATTTTATTCTCGACTATGCGAGGCACGCTCGTGGGGACATGATCAGATATGTACAATGGTACAAACATTTTAATACAATTGTAACAGTAACGTTGAAAATTGTTCATAAATCCATGATTGGAACTGTACAATGTTGAAAATGCGAAACAATAAGTTGGTTGTCGTGAGATACGGGACCCCAGCTAATAAGAGATTGAGAATCCTGAGTGATCCATTGAAAGGTAATGGAAGAGCCCGCACACAAGGAAGGAAAAGGGCAACGTGTCGTACGATGTAAAACGACAACAGTATATACAAATGTAGAAGTCCCAGTGTAACGATCCTATGTAGAATTGTGACGCTAGTTGACCTGCCAGTGTAAAGTTATGGGCTGTGACTTTATTCGGTGGCGAGTCACATACGCCACGTTGCAGTGTTGTTAAACGGACATTTGTGGCTTTTTGTAGGGAGAACGCTTGCCAGGCGAAAACCCACCACGTCCTGGACACTGCCATCAATCCATTGAATGGCAAATTGTAACTGGCTATGTTTCTTGTTGAAAGTCTGTTTGCTCGGTTATTCGCAGTCAGGTTGCGTCCCATTTTTTCCGCTGGTTAATGCAATAACTGGTTGCTTATTGCGTTCCTGGGTCCTGTCCATTGGTAGGTCGGGTACTAAACATTCTTATCGAAAATGATGTGTTGATCCTTCGCAGAACCACATGAAGTCTTCTCTGATTATGTATATTTGTCATGGAGCAAAGAATTCGTGTCCAGCTACCCTCACTGGACATCGGTGTTTGGGTGCAAATAGTTAGAGTGGAAGTGAGGCCATGGTCCAGGTAAGTACTTGTTGGTTAATTCGTCCCATCCCAGGCGGAGGCAGTTCCTCAGTTCGGTCCCGAAGTTCTCCGATTTTCACGACCTCAGAGAAAAGGGAGAGAGGAACAAGCCGAGAGAAGACCGAAAAGGAACAGTCGATGTACTTAGCGTTTGATCAAAATCCTACCTTAAGACATTTATTTGAGACAACTAGTGTACAAGGTGTAACAGATATTGCGCTAAAAATGTTTTTACTTATGCGGAAGGCATGGCCTGATGGGTAGAATACTTTCATGTGCATGGGGATGAAGAGCAGGATTCCGGTAAGATATTCATGAGGTGTAAGCTGACAATGTTCGAATTCTACCTGAGACTAGAAAGTGGGTGTGTAGTCATGATTGGTTGTTATCGGAAACCAAAAGACAGTGACGATTTGGCCGTATTTCTATATGCTCCACAGGATAAGGATTACCTAAGACACCATAACTACAATGTACATAAGTATATGAAGATGGGAAGCTGAACATATTAGAAGCAGGCTAAGATTAAATGGATATCAAAGGTAGACTAAGCGTTGAAGGTAAGACGATCAGAAGATATCGATAATAGACCGGGTTTCAGTGGCCAAAGGTGCCTGTTGGGTTAATCATTCGAGGTGTTAATGAATAACTACCGTGTCAGAGGGTCGGACAGCAAACCAGCCGAGCTGTGAAAAAACTATACCAGGAGAATTAACATTCTACAGAAGGACTGACGCCTAGCGAGCTAGGAGGTATTCTCAAAGTGAAATAGAGCCTACAGCGAACAGCTGCGGCAGAGCAGAGATAGTGGCTAAAGGAAAGGATGTATCAGTGGTTGATTCAACCATATAATTAAGACTTTTGACCACATGTCAATAAACGCGGGTAAGGCAGACGACAGATAACGGCGCGCTAGGAGAGATGAATGGCTAGCAATAGAGTTCGGAATAAGGCTTCAGCTGCTAGCTGATCCTACGGTGGCACAGAATAAGTCAACAAACAGCTAAGCTGTGACGCAAACAATCAAAGAGATGAACATGGTAAGAACGGAGCGAGCTCCGGGTATCCGCAAAGTTAAATGGAAGCTAGGGCGACTAGCTAGTTAGTGGTTCTAGAAAAGTATGTATCAGAGGCTGGTGTAGCCATATGATTAAGAAGTTTGACCACTACTGGATGCCTACAGTTTCAGTGAATAAATCAACAGACGAGCGCCGATTAAAAAGACAGACGTCAGAGGAAAATGTAGGCTGGAGTGTCAAGTAGTGGATCTTTGCAGGTTACACGGGGCCAACAATGACTAGCTACTGCCAAGAAGAGTGAAGCGACTAAGAAGAACGGCGCGCTAGGAGTGAGATAAGTGACCAGCCGTAGAATTCGCATTAAGGCTTCAGTTACTAGTGGATCCTACGGTGGCAGAGTCTAGGTCAACAAACAGCTGAGCTGTGACACAAACATTCCAAGAGAATGAACATTGTAAGAAATGAGCAGCTCCTAGGGAGCTCCGGGTATCAGCAAAGTTGGATTGAGGCTATGGCGACTAGCTGCTGCTAAGCAGAGATAGTGGCTCTAGAAAAGTATGTATGAGAGACTGGAGTAGCCATATGATTAAGAAGTTTGACCACTACTGAATAACTCCAGTTTCAATGTATAGGTCAACAGGCGAGCGCCGAATAAGGAGACAGACGTCAGAGGAAAATGAAAGCTGGAGTGTCAAATAGTTGCTCTTTGCAGGTTACATGGGGCCAACAATGACTAGCTACTGTCAAAAAGAGTGACGCGACTAAGGAGAACGGCTCATAACTGCGCGCAAGGGGTGAGATAAGTGGCCAGCCATAAAATTCAGATTAAGGCTTCAGGTACTAGTGGATCCTACGGTGGCACAGAGTAGGTCAACAAACAGTTACTCAAATTGGCGCAGGCCAGGCGGTATTCCATTGTAACATTGTGCTGTCCAACTTTCGTATCCTTAAAGCCGGTCAAAATTATGTGAAAGAAGTGCCGTTTTTTATCTTCTTTAGGGGTGTAGCTCCCGCACGTGTTACATATTTCACTGAATGGCCACAATGGACTCGGAGACAAAGTATGTTACGTTTACAACCTTCACACCTTTCAATGTTTCAGCAGGACCTTAGCCTACTCCAGAAAATGTAGCGTCTGTTTGTACGCCATCTATCCCACTGGATGTTTATCAAGCGGTCGTGGGCGAAGTGCGCTCAAGCGGGATTGGTGCACTTTGTGAGCACCCCCAACAACGATGTCGAGAATGCCGAACTTAGATTAAAGAACCTCACGCATGCAACGGACCACATTTCCTTGACTGTGTTCTAGTGAAGCGACTGGCCGAGGTCCACTGAACGCCTTTCAGATGCAACGTACATACTTTTGTGATAAACAAAAGGTTTGTGAAGTTTCAGGTAACGCCTACATGCAGCCTCTGGTAGACCATCTCAAAACGTTCGCTGGCACCCTGATTATGCGTCGGCTGGCAGCACAAATTCGGTGCCGTGTACTCAGAGGATGCAGCAGGAATGGTATGCCAAATTGATGGTTTCCACTTCCGTTGTTAGTTGTTCAGGATCAACGCCCCCATATGACTTCTGCTGCGTAAATAGCACGTGCACCTTCGCACGTTACGAGCATATATGGTGCCTGTGCGTCCATTTAATTATGTTATATAAAGAAAGCCAGCATCCGGCTGGTAAAACACAATATGTTGTAAATAAATAAATAAAAATAAATAAATAAATACTTTATTCTCGACTATGCGAGGCACGCCCATGGAGGCATGATCGTTGTTTTAATACGTCAACCCATCCGGAGTCGCTGGTTGGCGAAGTACAAGTTGTGGTAATAGTCCATGTTGCATTGGACTTCAAAGGTAGCGACCACAAGGCGGCCCACTTCCAGCGTAATACTAGTTCATGCTCGGCTTAAGTGTCATCATGACGTGAACACCAGTGCGGTATCCAAGTTCAATGGTAGTTCGTTAACTAAACAACTGACATGATCGACGTAGCACCAGGTGCTTCCGTTTAAATTTGTAAGCCACACTGCCAACCATCGCGTAAGCAACCATGGTGACACAGCCAGAAAGTCGAGTAGCTTTTGCTTCTTTTCCCGTGAATCTGTGGCAGGTACCGACGTTCATTGCGAGCACCACCGGCTACTGAATCATCGCAAATGTTTGGCGGTTAAAAAGTTTGTTACTGGGGCATAACAGGTTACATTTACAATCTTTCCGGTACCTCACCGCCAATTGACCTTTAGACCTCTCTAGCAGCAACCTAATTATTTTTTACCTTCTTATCTTGCACTCCCTGTCGTATTAGGCCAGCTACTTGCTGTTCATGCACCTTGCAATCACCACCGGTCTTTTATCTCACTTTGCTTTCTCCCCACGCAATTTTGCCTCATACTAACTTGATACTTCGTGGATAACTTGCTGGTACAACGCTCTTGTCTCTAAGCAGGCGTTAGCAACCTACTCATACGGCTACCGATTCTATGGAACATTCACAAGGTACTTTCAACCTAATCATTGTTGCACAGTGTAAACGCTTTTGTTTCGACTCCAAATATTGTAACATAATACTTTAACAATGTTTAACTCCACGCCTGTTCTTGCGGTGTTCTCGCGGTGGTCCCTCACTTTCCATTTTCTCCGAGGTCCGGAAATTCTTGGAGATCTGGGATTAGACTGAGGAACGGTTTTCGCCCAAGACGGACGTAACAACCGACAAGGACCTACCTGGAGCATGGTGATACACCAAAGGGACCCAACTACAAGCACCAAAACCGTTGCCCAGTATGGAGAGCTTGACACATCTCCACACTACCATAAATTATACATTAAGAATCCAGACAGCAGAAAACTTGAACTTTTGCTCACCCAGACGCGCAACAAGACGACTATTCGCGATGTTCCCATCCTCAGCCGGCCTCAACCAGTATGGCGGCCCCGATCAAACTATCTGCCTCACCGGCGGAGGAAATTAGAGGCCATTTGACTGCGAATAACTGAATATGAAAACAGTCGTCAAGCAACATTGCCAGTTATACATTAGTTTTCAAAATGCTTTATGGCATTGTTACAGGACGTGGTGGGTTTATGCCTGGCTAGCGCTCTCTCTATAAAAAGCCACAAAAATCTGTTTAACAACACTGCGACGTGACGGATGTGACCCACCACTGGATAAAGTCACTGCCCACAACTACATACTGGCAAGGCGAATAGACGCATATTTCAACTTGTTTGGACACGTGCAAGAATATGATACTCCCCGTCTACATGCAGCGTTTCATTGCACCTATAGTGCCCTGACTATTTCAACCACACACGATTGAACCTGAAGTACCGTTTTGCTACCCAACTGCCTATAAACCTTGATCATGCCTGAGTTGGGTATCTCTATAAAGTTGAGAATAAACTGTATATTTAGTTAAATCGTCATGTGGCTGTAAAATACTTGAGGTGACATCAGGTACTTTAGTTTCAGCATCGTGCCATACACCATCACTGAATATAACGATATCGTCTACACCATTAGCTTCCCCGCGCGTACTCTGACAGGTGACTTTAAATAGTTATTTGCCACCGCGCAGTTTGTTTAAAAGAATTTGGCGCTGTATCCTGTTGCAGCCCACAATATATGGCACTTACTACAGAAACGCACCCGGTATTCCTGCGCACTAACAAACTCATTTGCAGTTACAGAAGTGGAATAAGCATACGGTCAGCGGAGCTGCAGCCTGTATTCGAGCTGCACTTGAGTATTCCATAATACTTTTTATCTTTATCTCCGCAGTGGAGATCTAAGTTCCACTGCGACTGAACCGTTCGCAGGAAATACCACAGTTTTACCGAGGAGTTACATGATCCGCCTGCCCAATAGTACGTCCTGTGTCGTTGTCACTAAACTCATTCAGCGGATGCATACGACTGCGTAACTGGTGAAAAGCAAACATGCGCGTAGCAAACTGGGCATTTTTAGGGTGACCCCCGTTGTTGATCATGCCTTGTTTGGTGTGTCTCGACAAATTCGAGAATATACTATTTATTTATTTATTTATTTATCATTTCCGTGCACTTCACACTAGCTAAGCCGATGCAAGTACTCGGTTGACGGCATTGATTGGAACATTCGGCAAATGGCCGGGATGATGGCTCTGTACTCCTCGCTGGCAGGGACCTGTTCGATTTAATAGGGCCGCAATTCCCTTGTTTTCCTTGTTTATAATGCGTTCTCTTTGTTATATTATTGTTACCTAACCCTTTAGTGATCCGCTGTGTTAGCATGACTCATGTGGTGTATCCCGCATAATAGCGTGCGCAGGTTGAAATGGTCCGAACACCGAGATGCACAGACATTGTAGCTGTGCTCATACGTTTATTGAAAGTTTGGTGATTATTTGCATGGGAGCACATCCGCATCGTCATAGTGCTCTTAAACCGCTATC
This sequence comes from Dicrocoelium dendriticum, assembly GCA_944474145.2. Lineage (NCBI taxonomy): Eukaryota > Metazoa > Platyhelminthes > Trematoda > Plagiorchiida > Dicrocoeliidae > Dicrocoelium > Dicrocoelium dendriticum. The sequence continues at coordinate 44,108 of CALYDF020000158.1, forward strand.
TAAAGGCGCTTCGTGACCGATATTTGTAATGCTGTTACAATGAGATTCATGGCCTAATTTAATAACGTGTGCGCCAAGTCTGTGTTGCGGTGTACAGATGATTGTTGACTGGCATTAATAGCGCCAGTAATACGAGGCCATTGTACATAACTGCATCAACCTTACACACCGCCTTTGTTGCTCTGTACATATGCTCGGCTTCGCACTTTATTGGTACAAGTGCAGAGACTTTTGTAGGTTATTGTAACACCAGTACACCAGGTTTGTGCTTCTATGCATGAGGCTCCGTGGCCGATAGTAATGAGATAAATGTAATGACGCCCATGACGATGATAGATGCGCCGGCAAAGGATGCATGTGATCTTCTGAATGAATGTTTGATAATTGGCATTAATGGTGGCAATGCAAAGGAACATATGTAGGCTACTTTACCACGGGTACAACATTTCTGTGGTGATTTGCATAGAGGCTCCGGGACCGACACTAAGGAGGCTATCGTAATGAGGCCCAAAAGCTGCTGCATAGGTTATGGGTTTAAGTGCCCTGCAGCCAACAGCAGGAGTTAGCGGCATCGAAAGTGAAGCAAACAAGACTCAGTTACGTTCGACAGTAGCCTTGCTGGTTTCGCTTTTTCTCCGCTACTTGACATGGAAACCGGGAGGGAAGCAGAGGAGTCTCCGATACGATTTATGTTCGCAGTCGCTCAGCTGGACACCGCAACTGACCGTAGTGCACACCACCATAAGACCTACCGCCGTTCTAGTCTCCTCGGCACGTTCTTACTACTCGTTTACTTTTCTAGCTCGTATATTCCATCATCAGGTAGTGAATGCCGCTGGCTTCTTTTATATCTCCCAAATCTGGCTGGTTGGAGGCACCTGCAAATGACTACACACAACGTGACTAACTAAATCCATAAACATATATTTCAAACGTTGACTGGAAGCTGTGCCCTCTGGCGGTCATGTCAAAATGTATGGTACTCACATGCTCTTGCATTAGCAGTATTGGTATTTAGTTTATCTACTCCTTGGTGGCGCGTACTGCACCAGAACGGTGGTAGTGGCATTTGTGGCAGGTAGTAGGTTAATACGCGAGTGCTTTGGCTGCCTGGAAGTTGTGTACAGGCTTCAACGCGTTCCGTAACTTTGAAGGTGGATTCTACAGCCAAAAAAAGGTTTCGCAAGGTTATCGGCTGCGTTCCATCCCACAAGGGCCCGTTTGTGCACCTGCTAAGCACAGTATGCGAACACTGTAGGAACCATCTCTCAATGATATTCATTCCAGCTTCATTAGCCTTTTCCGTAAAGTAGGGTCCCGACAACTGGTTGGCTCATAAAAAAGAGAAAATTATCTTTGGCACCAGAAATGCCACAAGAGATTTGCAATAAATTCTAGTAAAAATAAATGGAAAACTTTAAATTATATATCTTCTAATCGTGGACGGCACTTCGGCGTAATTAGTTGGAAATCCTAAACCCAGAATGTAACAAACAACTCTGCTCAACGGCTGGTCTCGAGCGCCAAACACAAATGGCTTTCTCGCAGCTAAAATTAAGAACCGGTTTTGTAGCGAATATATTGCTACCAATATAAACCAGAATATTTAGGTAGCAAAATCTTGCTTCTTATACAGGATAAAAGCCACGTTTTTGCAAAGCTTGCAGTATTTCCCGAGTTCTGGAGACAGGCTGGCTAGCCGTACAATCTCCCTGTGGCAAACGCATTGTGGTTTGGGTAAATCTCGTTCCAGCAAACGGTTCGGCGGGAGAGATCCAGGATGAGGTGGGATTTCGTTGGCAAGCGTTGTCCTATAAAAGTCGCAGGTATCTGTTTAACAACACTGTGACGAGGCGGATATGACTGGCAACGAAATAAATGCAATACCACTTCTCTTTTTCCGAGGATCCTTCACACACCACGGACGTCATCCGATACGAAGCGTTCCATTGTTTCCCAAATTTGACGGCGAACGCAACGAACAAAAACACACACAGGGTCACATTTACTACCAAATACACACTTAAACGTACTTTCACATGTCAACACACGTACATTCCTATGGTATTTTGCAATAGGTATTAATTGTGCATTTGCCGATCATATGTGTTCTTATTACCATGCACGCCCTTGCTGGTGTGCCTCGCAATAAGGAGAATAAACTATTTATTTATTTAGTTACTGCCTATACAGCATGCAAAAATCGTGATACTATTGCCGTTTAACTTTTCAAGCATATACCTTAAAACTAAGAAAATTATCAAAAGTGGCTCATTCCTCTATTTCCAGATTCCGAACGCTGACGCTGTCTGCTTCCTGGCTCCACATTTACATGTTATGTGCAAACGTCTGCTCTCGTACGAACACGCCTATATGTTTGAGCAGTTACATGCCACTATTCTTAAATATGTTCGCAGCTTTTTTCTCATGCTTCACTCACTTGATAAGCATTGTTTACATAACCTCCTTGGACTAGTTCCTCAGCAACATACTCCATATTAGTGATACATTCTTATCTCGGCATATCAATTTCCGTGGACATAGACTTCGTGCAACGTTTGGGCCACATGGGCTTACACTACTGACTTCATCTGTACTACTCCCGCACTTGATGCCGCTTATCATGCTGTCACGTACAATATTGCACTATGCTGATCATGCCCAAAAGGCGTGCTTCGCTTTGTCGAGAATGACATCGATATTTATTTATTTATTTAGTTCACTCTAATACGTCCGCACGAGTCTGGCGTGACATCGCCAAACTAAAATCATCTCCGATTTCGCTGCCATGACTGCACGAAAATTGCCCGTATGCACAATCTAATTCCAACTTCATTCTTACTGTTTTCGCCAATACGCCTGAACAATCCCTATACAATTAACAGTATAGTACTCGGCTAACACAGACCGTTAGGTATTTCTTACCTTGAGACGCACTGCTCAGATGCGGTCGCCCAGTTGGCCTCGAACGGGAGGGCGTCGCTCTTTAGGTGAGCTGTGAACTTGCGTTGTTGTGGACCAGTGTTTTCCAGTCGTACGATTCAACTGGCAAAGCCCTAGAGCCTATCATGTAGGCTTCTACTAATTTGTTTTAGTGGTAGTTTTATATCGAATCCTGGAAGTGTCTCCAAGGAGGTTATTTAATTTATTCCTATTTAGGCTACCAATAGGTGTCTAGTAGCTAGTGACCTCATCCTCGCTGAAGTCTACTGTGCTGCTCTGCCTTGCAGTTCCCCGGTGGGCACTTTGGCTCGGATCTTCTGGAGCTAACGTTGAAACTGCATTCTCTTCAGTTAGTGGACCTTACGACTAGATACATGAACAATCAGCTTCCCTCTAGCTTGGGTCTTATTTTCGCGAAGTCACATGATTTCTTAAGTAATATTACATCCGGCTGTCCTCTAGGCGCAAGTGATTAGGTCTGCCTAACCTTCCGGTGTGCTCTAAGTGTTATCATGTTACCGCTAAGGCATCTCCAAATATTTGGCAGGCAAACTTTAACGAAATCCGAGAAGATGCCTCGAGGTTTCATTGTGCCACCTCCGTAACTGACACTTTTGAGAAGCGCTTGCCAAGAGTCAGCTTCAGTTCCCAGTGTTTACTTATACACTGATTTTAAGGATATTGCAGGTTAGGAAGCTATTCGAGGTCTGTGTTCAGTATAGTGGTAATGTGTTTTATTATTAGCCAGCATTAACTGAATGTTGTTACCTAAAACGACTTCACCCATATTGCAGTGTTAGTTCATGGGCGACCATCTCCATTGAATTTACCTGCGCGCAGTCGATATATGTACGTGTTCCTCACGAGCGGGAAGTTACGGAGCTGAGAAGACCCAACTTTTGCTCCCTAACATCCAGTGAGCCAGTGGACCAAGCTTTCTTCGCAACGGCAAACTTTCTTGCATTTATAGCGTGGCATCCACGCAATGATAAGGAGGTGACGGGGCCCTTCTGCTGTCTACATTCCCATGTGTCCAATGGATGAACACGAAACAGCTTTTCTGACGGCAGTTGCGACACTTCCGTTGGCGGGTTCACTGGTATTACTGTTTTGCAACGGCAAAAGCTATCACGCTTCAAAATTACAGGGAATACCAACTTATCTTTTGCAGTTAGGCAAGGTTTTATTTTATCTAAGTTTTGGTATCAACGTGAATATTGCAAGTACGTACACTGCATTAGCGGGTAGCGCTATGGGTTCCGTTAAGGACACCAATTAATTTTAAACTGTCAGTGCAGTTAAACTCTGGCAAAAACCCGCTAAATGGCTATAGCTGCCATTTAATTTACACAACCTCATTTTCACCCCTATATGTCAAGTAAAAACGCGACTTATTTGCTTTACTTTTATAGTACCTCGTGAACTATTAGAGATTTCCTTTTCTAGACAGCTGGGTTATTACCTCCATTACTTTTAATTTCATTTTTACCTGTCAACCACTACCCCCTTTCCATATAGCATAATACGGCTACTAGAACTTCCAAGATATACATTCGAGTAATCGTTTCGAGTTATAAAGGTTCCTAAAGCATTGCTTCACTGAAAGGACAGACATTTTGACTGGCAGTAGTTTACACAGCTCCCAAAGAAATGGCAGCATTTTTCATTGTTTATCAATGAAAAAACCATGAAGGTGTGTGGTTTTTACATAGCATATGGGAACTCATCGTCCTTCACATTTAGCAACGTCGCTTTCAAATTGTTCCGTCATGCATGTCATCTTTGTGCCAACGGTACCAATATTTACGGGAGGGTCGGATCCACCAATTGCGATCCATGGTCTTTCGACAGTGTGATCGTGCTACACACGGTTGCATGTGGTTCGATGCAAATTTTGGGCCTTCTGACGCGCTTGAATGTTTATTAATATGTTAACGTCTTTGCTGATACGCTAAGAGGTGGATTTGAGATCAATATACTAAACGGTTTAAATGCGTTACAATGTTTAATATTTTTCCTGCTTCAAGCGATAGCAGCTATGGTGGATGACTCGTGTGCATTAAGACGTACCCTCAAGGGTCCTTTGCTGAACTGCTCATCTATGAATGAGGATCGAAACGTGTTTCAGATTGAAACAGCGTCATCCGTCATTCGTCAGACCATGAAAACTGCGAAAGCGTACCAAGGGGCAACTGGACAGGTGCTACCAGAAGGATGCCCGTATCAGTATATTGTGTTTTTATGCGTGCATAGAAAGCGCACCAACGTAGCTGGAAAGCGGTTAGTGTTGTGTATATGCCGAATGAAAAGATTATACCAGGTACCGGTGTTACAATTGTCCTGCTCGGTTCTCTACGGTGTTTAAGCGCGAGTGTTACGAGATTAGAAACGCCTGGATTTGGCATTCGCACACTTTTCACGTGGGGAAGCCTTGGTTGGATGCCAAAAATCGGAGGCTAACAGCCGATCAAAAAGCATAGTGCTCAACTTAAGGAAGACATTTCGTCGGCCGCAGTAGATGCGTGCATTTGTGTGCCTGCAATATAACATTCGTTTAACAAAACGCACTTTCTATAGCATACGGCGTTGGCATCGGAACACATTTGTCACGGAATTGGAGGAGGTTACGCAGCTGTTGCGAAGAAATGGTCAGCTTAAGATTGCGCATGAGGGAAAGGAGATTCGGCACCTTTTCTTCGTCCCCTCGCGTATGCTGGTGTTGGTGGGTCAGTACGGGAGGTAATTTTGGCGGACTCCACATACCAGCTAAATTACGGCGGTTACATCCAATGACATTGTAGGTTTGTGGACGTCAGCGGCCTTGGTATGAGTTTCTTATAAGCTCTTTTGCCCAATGAGACAGAGGCTACTTACCAACAGGCAGTGAGAAGTATGCTGGAATTGCTCCCAGGGTTGCGGGTGCTCGAAGGTTGGCCATGGACAAGTGCGCTGCGCATGTGAATGCGTTTCGCAATGCGTATCCCACTGCCAACATCGTTTTCTTCCAGGTACACACTATGCGAGAGATGCAGTGGCGCTGTTCTCACCTGCCTTTTCGTAACACGGAGGATAAGGGAACTCGGTTCAACATGCTGCCGTCGTTGTTGTATACGCACGATTGCGCACACTATCATCAGCTTATGGAAGGTATATCGGTGCGCAGCGCGGAATGCTCCCAGTACCTCCGTCGCACTTGGATCCCATGGCGGCTTAGCTAGGCGGCGCATTCGATGGACCACGTCGTGTTAGTTGGATGTGATAGCACCAATCGGGTTGAGTATGAGAATAAGCATTTGAAAGAAACTTTGTATGAGCGACCTACGCTGCTGCCCCCTTTTCATGTGGTAGCGCAGCGTTGCAGTGACAGTTTAGAGGAGAGGGAAACTTTGTTTGAGAGAGATAAGCCTGGTATGTGCGATGTCGATCAGCGTGTAAGCAGTGGGCAGGTGCTTTAGAGATGGAGGTCGTCATACACCCGGCGGTGGTGCGTGCGGCACAGACTTCGAGTTCGCATCCACAGTGTGAACCCGGACTGCGGGTATTTGCTAGTGGATGACTAGCGCCTGGGCATGCAGCGTGTGGTTATACAGGATGGCAGCGCATGCGGATGTCCATTTAACCGGCAGTGGCGCCTTCCATGTGCGCACCATTTGCACACGGTTAGCCTAAACGCATACGACGAGGAGGTGGTGCTGCCTGGTTGCCGTTGGGTGCTGCCGGCGGAAAGTGTAGCAGTGCCGACCGCTTCGGAGGACAGTGAGGGAACGGTGACGGTCGCGCAGGTGCGATGCCGTAGTGATGGGGTCACTGAGCGGGCCGGCAAAATTCGCGTCACTCGTGAGATATTTGCTGAATTGGAGGCGCATGTGTTGAGTATGGGCACGAAGGACTTCCACCGCACATTGGGCGTTATGGCATGCATACGTGAGCTGCTGGCTATTCCTAGTAATGTGGAGGATTTTGACGATCATCCCACGTTAAACGATTACAACGGTTATCCCGGGAGAACCTGCCTATATTCCAAATATTTGACGCGTCATCCTTCAATGCTGCTACTTGAGTGGGATTCGCGATCGTCCTTGGTTCAGCAAAAATTCACCGGAAACCGACGTTAACCAAGCAGTCCAGTTAGTGCAGGCAGGTGCTGATGATTCGCGCTTTATTTTCAATGACTGCAGGCGTCGCAAACGGAACTGACCTTTGGTAGCCCGTATGGTGGAGGTAGCAGGTACCTAGATGATGTCACGGAAATTGAAATTCCGTACCCTGTAAAGGAGAACCTCCGCTCGTCACCGCACAAATACATGGCGGATAGCGAGGGCGCCGGTTAATGAAGATGCCGACAGCTCAGTTTGCGCTCTGTGTGAGCAAGAGGGTGACTACACAGGTAGCTCCGAGTAAGTTAATTGGATAAGTCGCGGCGGACGTGGCTGACGGTTTCATCAACGTTGTGCCACATACTATGGTGAGCCGACATACACATTAGTGCGCTGCTGCGGGTAAGTTACCTTTTACGTATATAACGTTGCATCTCCTTAGGGCTGCAAAAAACGTAAATGGGCTTCTGGCTATAAACTTTTCCTTTTGAAAATTCCTTAAAATCGGTAAGTGTGCAAGTTATCCAGTTCCTTCCGGAAATCGATACTTGTTCGAAAAGTTCCTGAGCTGCAATCACGGTTATTCCTAGGTTCCTGTGATTTCCACTTAGAGCGCAGCGCCAGGTTATCGGAATTTATCGACACGCGTAACGCAGGCGGTCAATAGGCGCATAAACATGCACGTCAGATCACGCATTTCACAAGTCACAGCCGCCTTCTTGAACCGGTGGCACCTTTGGCGACGGAATGGATTCAGCATCAGATTCCGATTCAGATGGACGGGAATGATAGGAAAATCCCTCAAGTCTTCATTCTTGAGCCCGTATTTGGGTCAGGAAATGCTAAGGTGCCGCGAGGTCTTGATGAATCTAAAACGAAACACCTGAAACACGCCCTGATCAAACAATTACTGCCTACGTTTCCTGTACTAGCATTCCTCGCTGT
>CALYDF020000159.1:0-50647 GCA_944474145.2 Dicrocoelium dendriticum
ATACCACAAAAATTAAGAATATACCCTGCAGCCACTCAAACCACCTTGGATGTTACCGAGGACAATGGTGGCAAAACCCCTTCCCGCCATGACAAAAATAAGCCCTTCTCTCGTCAGAGCAACGATTTAAATTCAACCACGCGCCAAACTAGTTTCGATCACTCTTTACACAGCTGCATCAGGTTTCACAACCTTGTAGTGTTTATAAATTATTCACATTTTCCCTGTAACTTCCTATTCTATCTTCCGTCAATTTTGGTATATTTGTTTTAACTCACAACAACAAGGTATTTACCCTTCTTCGAATTTCGTTCGTCTTCAGGTGTCGGTGACGTTGTGCCACCTTCGAGCGTTGTGTGTGCTTCGCATCGGTTGTCGGATCTCTATCTACGATCAGCGTTCTACTCCTCCGTTCGTGTCATCGGACAGGTTTTCTGATTTTTACCTTTTATAACCTGACCGTGAGCAATCGAGCTAAGTTACTATCCGCAGCGGTTCTAACTCTCTGTCAGACACTATATTTGGTGACCCCGTCTATTTAATTTTTTGATTATTTCTCTTTTTTCCTTATGTCTGACTACTCTGCCCCTCGTGAACCGTGTGAAAACTCAATTGGCTTTTCGTTACCAACCTTTGATGTTTCAAACCCTCGTGTTTGGTTTATTCAGGTGGAGGCCACCTTCCTCTTTCGAAAGATCACTTCGCAATCATCGATGTTTTCATACGTCACCGCTCATCCTCCTTCACAGATAGCCTCGAAGGTGATCGTCATTCTTGATCCGATGCCGACTGAATCGCCGTATGACAAGCTCAAATCAGCCGTTCTAAAACGCACTACGGCTTCCGATGAAGCACGTCTACACATGCTACTTTCAGGCATAGAGCTTGGAGACCGCAGTCCGTCTCAACTCCTCCGGCATATGCGTTCACTTGTGGGTTCCTCGAACCTGGATGATTCCATCCTCAAACAGATCCGGACTAAGTGCCTTCCTACAAACACCACAGCAATTTTAGCAGTCCTTGCTGATGAGCTTCCGTTGGACAAACTAGCCGAAGCGGCTGACAAAGTCCATGAACACTTTCTTATAACTGCTGTGAATAATGTGACTTGACCGAGCTCCACTAGTCCATCTGGAAGTACCGCACTTGAGGACATTAGTGAACGACTCTCTCGGTTAGAACTCGCTGTGTCTCACATCGGTCATGAACGACCTGCTAACCGTAGATCCAACTCAAGGAGTGGCCGCCGTTGTCAATCTCCCACCAGCGGATCACGATCATACTGCTACTACCACCGCCGTTTCGGCGATGCTGCTCGTACTTGTCGTCCAGGTTGTGAATACCCGAAGACGTTTTTGGATTCTCGGCAGGGAAACGACAACGCCGGCCAGTGATGGCGACAGCTGCTGCTGGCCAAAGCATTAGTCGCCTCATGTACGTTTTCGATTCCACCAACAAACTCCATTTTTTGGTTGCTACTGGCGCAGAGGTGAGCGTTATACCTCGATCCTTAGAAAAACGTGCTCTGCGACCATCCGGAATTACCTTACAGGCAGCCAACTAAACCAAGATCGCGACGTATGGCCAGAGACTGCTGACACTTAATCTTGGTTTGCGACGTAATTTCACCTTCATCTTCCTAATTGCCGATGTACAGAAGCCCATCATTGGTATTGACTTTCTCACCAAATGCGGCCTGGTTGTAGACCTAGATGTGGAAAGCAACGAGATGGTACTACATCGTTAACTATTTCCGGACAGCTCGCTACGGTCAACTCCATTGAGCTTCATGTACTTCTGCCTAGAGTCACGCTACTCATCATTGCTGCAACAATTTCCCTCCCTCCTTAGAGCAGATGACGGCACTCTAGAGCCCAAGCACGATATCTACCACCATATCGTCACAACTGGTCCTCCTGGGTCTGCCAAGCCAAGACGCCTTCCACCGAGCAAACTACAAGCGGCCAAGAGAGTGTTCGAACACATGCTTAATCTCGGGATCATACGCCCTTCCAAAAGCTGCTGGGCATCTCCGCTCCACTTGGTGCCCAAGAAGACCAGCGATTGGAGACCATGTGGCGACTACCGTGCGCTCAACAGTGTCACTGTTCCCGATAGATACCCAATTTCTAATATCCATGATTTTTCTAGCAACTTGCATGGAAAGTCTGTTTTCTCTACAATCGACCTAGTTCGTGCATACCATCACATTCCTGTCGCTCCTGACGACATCCCAAAGACCGCCATTACTACCCCCTTTGGTCTCTATGAATTTGTTCGTATGCCCTTCAGATTGCGAAACGCTGCCCAAACCTTTCAGCGATTCATTGATCAAGTCCTAAGAGGACTAGACTTTGTCTTCGCCTACATCGACGATATTCTCGTCGCCAGTTCGAACGATGAGGAACACCTATCACATCTCCGTCTTATCTTCGAGCGTTTTGCTCAGTATGGCGTGACGATTAATGTTGACAAATGTATTTTCGGCCAATCTTGTGTCGATTTTCTCGGTTACTGAATCGACCACAATGGTATTCGCCCACTCCCCGAAAAGACGCAGACAATCGCGGATTACCCAATGCCTCAGTCGTTCAAAAATTTGCGTCCTTTCCTCGGGATGGTCAACTATTACAATCGTTTCATTCCAAATTGTTCCCGACTACTTCAGCCCCTGACAGATTTATTAAAAGGCAAGTTCCGAAAGTTTGAGCCGGCAGCAGAAGCTATTGTGGCATTCGATAAGATCAAGCAGGCGTTATCCAACGCCACCGCGCTTAGCCACATGAAAACCGATGTTGAGGCACCACTCGTTCTCAGGATTGATGCATCACAAACTGCCGTTGGCGCCGTTTTACAGCAGCTGATCAACAACCAACCTCAACCTTGGTCTTTTTCTCCAAAAAGCTTCAGCCTGCTCAAACTCGATACAGCACATTCGGACTCGAACTTCCGGCTATTTACCTTGCCATTAAGCACTCTCGACATCTGCTTGAAGTACGTACCTTCACTAGCCTAACGGATCACAAACCGCTAGCTTTTGCCTTCCGCGGTTCCTCCGATCGATTTTCACCTCGTGAGACCCGTCAACTAGACTACGTATCACAATTCACGACAGACATTCGTCCCGTTGATGCCACTAACAACACTGTTGCTGACGGTATGTCTCGTATCCATCTCCACCATATCCAACGCCAAACTATTAACCTCGAGGATATCGCAGCTCACCAAGAAGACGATCCTGAGTTCGCAGACTTGAAGACAAACACTTCCTTGAAACCCTCTCAATTGCCCATTGTTAATTCCGATTCCAAAGTCTATTGTGATCTATAGACTGGAAAGCCCAGACCTTTTGTTCCGCAGCAGTTCCGCAGACTTATTATCGATCACCTGCATGGCCTTTCCCACCCTGGCATTCGAGCCACGGTCAAGTTAATCACTGACCGCTACAGCTGGCACAATATGCGTTCCGACATCCAAAAATGGGCAAAGCATTGTGTCACTTGTCAGACTAGAAAGATACATCGGCACACAAGCCCCGTACCTGGCACATTTGCGTTACCCGACGCTAGATTTAAACATGTGCGCCTTGATCTCGTTGGACCACTTCCTCCATCCAACGGTTTCTAGTATTTGCTGGCCTGTGTCGACCATTTCACACGATGACCTCATGCAGTAACTTTACGAGACATTTCCACCGAAACTGTTTTGCGGACCTTCGTTGAAACCTGGATATCTGTGTTTGGCACCCCAGCCACGATCACAACAGACAGAGGTCCTCAGTTCAATTCCGCTCTCTTTTGAGACCGCAATCGTTTACTCGGCTGTTGTCATCTGCGAACAACCGCCTACCATCCAGCCGCTAACGGTCTTGTTGAAAGTTTTCATCGCCAAATGAAAGCCGCAATTACCGCATTACCATCGAGTACGCACTGGTCCGAACAGCTACCAGTTATCCTTTCTCGGCATTCGCAACACGATCAAAGAAGACCTAGGTTGTTGCCTCGCTGAACTGGTTTTCGACACAACTCGCAGGCTTCCCGGTGAGATGGTGTTAGATTCCAGAATCACTGGCGAACTAGACCCGACTTCCTATGTGGTACGATTAAGACAACATTTTTTCAGTTCGGCCAACACCGCCCAGATTCAGCCCTCGGAACCAGCAAGTCCACTCTGATTTGCATATCTGCCATTTCGTTTTTGTGCGTGTCGATGCGTTGCGTAAACCCTTGACACCACCTTATGAGGGCCCGTTCAAAGTTCTCGCTCGCAAAGAGAAGTAATTCTTATTGGATAGAAACGGTTCGAAGGATTCGCTGAGCCTCGATCTCTTAAAACCAGCGTACGTTGAAACCAAAACATCACAACAGGCCACCGAACATACGTTTCCCAGTACCCCTCCTACCCAGCCAATGTGTGAACGCTGTGTGCCCTCCACTACAGCCTCCACTAAACCAGTGAGTGAACCATATGCACCAAAGCACACACGCTCTGGACGCGTTGTCGTTTTGCCTTCCAAACTAATGACTACCACCAACGCACAACTTTCGAGCGTTCGTTCTCCCTACTCACACTCTAGGAGGGGAGCCCTGTAGTGTTTATAAATTATTCCCATTTTTCCTTGTAACTTCCTATTCTATCTTCCGTCAATTTTTGTATATTTGTTTTAACTCACAACAACATGATATATACTCTTCTTCGAATTTCGTTCGTCTTCTGGTGTCGGTTACGTTGTGCCGCCTTCGAGCGTTGTGTGTGTTTCGCATCGGTTGTCGGATCTCTATCTACGATCAGCGTTCTACTCCTCCGTTCGTGTCATCGGACAGGTTTTCTGATTTTTACCTTTTATAACCTGACAGTGAGCAATCGAGCTAAGGTCCTATTCGCAGCGGTTCTAACTCTCTGGCAGACACTATAACCTGGTCTCGCAGAAGGCTGGCCCGCGACGGACAGTCCTCACGTAGATCGAAGTACTGCTTACACAGTCCCTTCTGGGAGAGGGTTATGTAGCAGTCTGGAGATTCCCCGGTTTGCTTGTGTAAAATTCTAACTAAAATTCTTTCATTGTACACCTAGGCAACCGGTGTGGTTTGTTGAACTGCTTGCTGAGTTCGAATGCTTGACTTGCTCATCGCCATTTTTGCTTGGCGCTCGTTTCGGTTGCAACTCGCAACTGCCCTGTGTGCTGTGCTTGCTCCGTTCCCCTAGCTAGAGCGTCCACGGTGTCGTTCTTTTATAGCTAGCTAACAGGGGATCTTTTACTGCACCAATAAAAGTTTCCCTGCAACTCGATCCGTCTTCTCGAATCGCTCTCTGGGCTCCCGGTACAGGCAACCCTATAAACCACTCGCCTATGTAAGATCCCAGGCCAACCTTGCCCAAAAGTCATGAAAGGTGGCCAGTTGTACTGCTGGACATCGGTCACATAACTCCTTCCAATACGGCGAACCACTATGTCATCCAAGTGCATAAGTTGTAGCAAATGCGTCACTTCCCGCTCAAAAGCTGTTCAGTGCGCTCTGTGTGAAGGGTGGCTGCACACTTCGTGCTGTAACATCGATGACGCCTTACATGAATGTCTTCAACGCACTGCCTCTGAGGTCATGAGCTCACATTGTGACTCATGTCGAGTAATAGTGAAGGAAAAACGCCTTCTGGCTAACCATCGTCCTTTGAGTATATGCAGCCCTGTCACCTTGGCCATGTACAATACGGAAGATGAGTCACGCCCAACATCCATTTCCCTACCTGCATCTGGATCTGCTACACCCAAACCAAATCGAACCCGCACCCTCTCTGCTACGTCGGCCGAGTCATTACCGCCCAGTAAGATGATTTGTCGACCGAGGAATAAGCCCGCAAATTATGCTGCCGTGGCGAGCGCCACCGCTCCAACAACAACCAGTCTATGCCCAGCTGAAAGCACGCCCCCACGAAAGCTGGTATCTAAGCCCAAGGCGAAATCCAACACCGGGGATAACTCTTCCATAGTGAAGGGAAATGTGCCCCCGACCTTTATCAGCCACAGTCAAGCCACCATTGCTGTTAAGTTTAATCCCAAATCCGGGGATAAACCCAATTCTACGCGCTCAGCATCTCAGTCGCGAATGAAGCTAGTTCTGAATAGACTTACTGAGCTAGAGAAAGTGATCAAAGAAAATCCGTCCTTTCGTAGACCGCGGATGCCTGAGCGCACTCCACCTTTTCGGGACCGTTGCCTCATCGTTATGAACGCAGCCGAATCGAACAAAGCCACCCCAGCGGAAAGAATCCTGGATGACCAAATTCTTCTCGAGCGCTTGATCTCTTTGTTATTTGATGAAGGGGAACAGGGGATTAACATCGTCTCTGGATTCCGGCTTGGTAGGAAGCAAGAGGACCCAACCAAATTTCGTCTCTTCAAAGTCGTGTGTCAGACGGAAGAGGAATGCCGACGTATTCTGCGACGGACCTTGCGTCTCAAAGGTGAGCCATATTACGTACTACGTGATCTTTCTCCAGAGGATCGGATAAAAATGAAAAAGGCTGTTGAGGAGCTACGAACACGCCGAGGAAATGGTGAAACTGACCTTCATATTGTGGATTTTTGCGTGGTTCCGAAGAACCTGAGAGCCTGTTGGAGACCCCTTCTTCTCACCGCGGGACAATAAAAAACACACAAGTGGACTATTCGTGTTCAGATTCAGATTCAGATGGACTGGAATGATAGGAAAATCCCATGAGTATTCCTTCTTGAGCAAATCGTTGGGCCAGGAAATGATAAGGTGCTAGTTCTTTATAGATCTAAAACGAAACACCCGAAACACCCTGATCAACCCATTACCGCCCACGTTTCCTGCACTAGCAGTCCGCGCTGTGTAGGTTATGTTAAGTAAGAAAAAAGTAGAAAGTAAATGGAAGATAAAGGGGAATGAAAGTCAATAAAATGACGGATAACACCAAAGAGTGAAGATTATGACAGAATAAGAACTAAAAGTTTGAAGATGAATATGGTCAGGAGAAGGGAAAGGTTTCGTGTTTTCACCCAAGAGCGTCTAACTGACGCTCGAAACCCTTAACCGTAGGTTCACTGACTACATTTTCTGGAAGCGAGTTCCAGCGCTCGATAACTCTACGCGATAACCGAGTTTCCGCACTGATCCGGTCAGAACGCGGCTTGTGTAGCTTCTTGGTATGACCGCGAAGACAAGGCAACCTAGCCGGGCTAAATAGCCAGCTCAAGTCCCGTCCAACCTTCCCTGTTAAAATGCGGTAAGTAAGGATTAGGTCCCATCGAAGCCGTCGGTAGTGCATTGAATCCATACAATAGCTAGATATTGTTGGCTCCATGTAGCCTACAAATAGCCACTTCTTGACTCTCCAGCCTTCATTCTCTTCTGCCGTATGTCTCTCTTAAACCTCGCTCGTCTGTTGACTTCTTCATCGAAACTGTAGGTATCAAATAGTGGACAAACGTCTTAATACTATGGCTGCACCAGCCACTGATTCATTCTTTTCTAGAGCCACTATCTCCGCTTAGCCACAGCTAGTCGCCATAGCTTCCATTCAACTCTGCGGATATCAGGAGATCTGTAGATGTAGCTCCATTCTTACAATGTTCATAAGCTTGGATTGCTTGCGTCACAGCTCAGATGTTTTGTTGACTTATTATATGCCACCGTAGGATCCACTAGGAACTAGAGGCTTAATCCGAACTCCAATGCTTGCCATTCACCTCTCTCCTAGCGCGCCATTATCCATCGTTCATCTTACTCGCCTCAACGTTTCTTGACAAGAGGTAGACATGGTTGGCTTCATGTAGCCTACAAATAGCCACTTCTTGACTCTCCAGCCTTCATTCTCTTCTGCCGTATGTCTCTCTTAAACCTCGCTCGTCTGTTGACTTCTTCATCGAAACTGTAGGTATCAAATAGTGGACAACCGTCTTAATACTATGGCTGCACCAGCCACCGATTCATTCTTTTCTAGAGCCACTATCTCCGCTTAGCCACAGCTAGTCGCCATAGCTTCCATCCAACTCTGCGGATATCAGGAGATCTGTAGGTGTAGCTCCATTCGTACAATGTTCTTAATCTTGGATTGCTTGCGTCACAGCTCAGATGTTTTGTTGACCTATTATATCCCACCGTAGGATCCACTAGAAACCAAAGGCTTAATCCGAACTAAAATGTTGGCTATTCATCTCTTTACTAGCGCGCCGTTACCCTTCTCTGGTCAACTCTTCTTGGCAATTGCTAATCATTGTTGGCTCCATGTAGCTTACAAGTAGCCACTCCCTGACGCTCCAACCCTCATTTTCTTGTGCCGTCTGTCTCTCTTAAGTTTCCCTCGCATGTTGATTTCTTCACCGAAACTGTAGGTATCCAATAGTGGACAAACGTCTTAATACTATGGCTACACCAGCCACTGGTTCACTCTTTCCAAAGCCAATATCTCTGCTTAGCATCAGTTAGTCGCCATAGCCTCCATTTAACTCTGCTGATATCCGGAGCTCTGTGGGAGTCGCTCCCTTCTTACAATATTAACTCACTTGGAATGTTTACTTTACAGCTCAGATGGTTTGCCGACCTATTATGTGCCACCGTAGGATCCACTAGTTACTGAAGGCTTAGCCCAAACTCTATTGCTGGTCACTCTTCTCTCTCCTAGCGCGCCATTATCCGTCGTTCACCTTACTCGCCTCAACTTTTCTTGACAATAGCTAGACATTGTTGGCTCCATGTAGCCTACAAGGAGCCACTTCTTGACTCTCCAGCCTTCATTCTCTTCTGCCGTATGCCACTCTTAAACCTCGCTTGCCTGTTGACTTCTTCAACAAAGCTGTAGGTATCCATTAGTAGACAAAAGTCTTAATACTATGGCTACAGCAGCCACTGATTCATTCTTTCCTAGAGACACTATCTCTGCTTACCAGCAGCTAGTCGTCATAGCTTCCACTTAACTCTGCGGATATCCGGAGCTCGCTCACTCTTACAATGTTCATTCTCTTGGATTGTTTGCGTCACAGCTTAGCTGATGTGTTGACCTATCACTTACCTTCACTGGCCCATAGATACACTCATCGACCCTATAGGCATACACTAGTGACAAAGCGTCCGATTGGAATAGCTGCATCTGGCGACTGAGTCATTCCTAGCGCCAACATCTGTCGGTCGTCATAAATTCGGCATTTCTCTTCAGGAGTAGCTAATGGCCATCGGCCCCATGCATATGCGATGATCCAGTGCTTGTTAGGAGCCACTCCGTTTCTGATTAACCTCTACTCCTCTAGAATATCTGCATCCAGTCCCTCCGCTGCCCTGCCACCAATTGAGCTTTAAGACTCTCTCGCAGCAACCTATTTATTTTCGCTTATTATGCCCCTCTCTCGGATTACACTAACTACGTGCTGTTCATGTACCTGACAATAACTACCAACATTCTAACTCTCTTTGTTCTATCCTTACGCAACTATCGACTCATATCAAATGGATACTCGTACCTTACTTACTGGTGCAACGCTCTTGTCCCTACGCAGGCGATAGCAATCCACCTATACGGCTAATGATTCTATAGGATACTCAAAAGACATTTTCAGCATAATTATTGTTGCACAGTGTACATGCTTTTGTCTCCAGCCCAAATGTTATAACACAAGACACTAACAATATTCAATTCCATGCCTGTTCTTGCGGTCTTCTCTCGGTTGTCTCCCACTTTCCCTTTTCTCTGAGGTCCGGGACATCTTGGAGATCTGGGATTGGACTGAGGAACAATTTTGCCCAAGACGGACGGAACAACCCACAAGGACTGACATGGAGGATAGTAAAACTCCGCAAGGACCAACCTACAATCATCATAACCCTTGTCCAGTATGAAGAACTGGACACATCCTCATACTCCCATACATTATACATCTGAAAAATCTGAACAGCGGAAAAATTGAAACTTTTGCTCACCTGGACATACAACAAGAAGAAAAATCGCGATGTCCCTCTCCTCCAGCGACCCCAAAAAATCATGGCGACCCAGAGCAAAATACCCGTCCAACTAACAGAGGAAATTAGAAGCCATTACCCCGCGAAAAACCGAATGTGAAACCAGTCGTCAAGCGGCTTTGCCAGTTCAACATTAATGTTCAAAATGCTTTACGGCAGTGTTGCAGGACGTGGTGGGTTTTCGCCTGGCAAGCGTTCTCCCTATAAAAAGCCACATATGTCTGTTTAACAACACTGCGACGTGGCGGATGTGACTCGCCACTGAATAAAGTCACAGCCCACAACTACATACTGGCAAGTCGACTAGATTCACATATCAACTCCTCTTGACACCGTTTCAACTATACACGATTGAACCCGGAGTATCGTCGTGATACACAACAGTTTTAAACCTTGATCATGCTTAAGTGGGTGCGTCTCTATGAAGCTGAGAATAAACTATCTATTTATTTATTTTACCACGAACATACCACCAATTTTCTACTATTGCTGTCACAGTTGCCATAAAATATTTGTACAGTTGTACATATCTGATCATGCCTCCATGGGCGTGCCTCGCATAGTCGAGAATAAAGTATTTATTTATTTATTTATTTATTTATCCTAAGTAGACGCTCGGGGTACGATTGACCCCGTAACCCCTCGACCAATTTGGTACCTACTCTCAAAACCCTCTCAAGCTCCATTTTGTCCCGAACAAGGTGGGTAGGGAAAGCCTGGACGCAGTATTTCAGATGGGGCCGAACGAAAGCTGAGCACAGCTTTACAAATATGTCGGCAGTTAAGACCCCGAAAGAACGGCGTATGAACCACAACATTCTGAAACCCCTACTAGCGGCCATCTTATAGTTGTCCTCAGAATGCAAAGACGAGGAATGAACGACACCTAGGTCTATCTGGTTGGAGACAATGGGGAGCTCGACCCCACCGAGTACATAGCTCGAAGGCGGGAAAGTTGCTTTTATACGAAGGACAGAACACTTAGCCTGATTAATGGGCAGTAGCCACAAAGTAGACCAGTCCCAGAGTCTGTCCAGTGCATGCTGTATTGCCTCAGAACCCCCAGGAACATTTACAACATTCCATAGCCTAAGGTCATTAGCAAACAATAGGGATGATACCCCAAGCTCTCCAGGGAGATCGTTTATGTAGATGGAGAACAGCATCGGTCCAAGGACCGAGCCTTGTGGGACACCGCTAAGGACCGCTTGCTTAAAGGATAAGCTGCGACCCACACGTACACACTGCTCTCTTCCCTGCAAGAACGCAGATACCCAGCGAAGTGTGCGGCCAGATACGCCGTAGGACCTCAGCTTTTGGATAGCCTCAAGTGGGGTACCTTATCAAATGCTTTCGAGAAGTCTACGAAAAGCACATCCACCACGTGACCATTGTCCACTGCCTCGGCCCAAGCTTCACGAGCAACCAACAAATTCGTCAAACACGAAAATCCCTTCCGGAATCCATGTTGTGCACTACTGAGCAGATCAAATCTATTCAGGTGACATTCCAACGAATCTCTCACCAGCTTTTCAAGCAGTTTGACCACAACGCTAGTCAGACTAACTGGCCTATAATTGGCTGACAGACTCCTGTCGCCATTTTTGAAGATAGGACAGATGACAGCCTCCTTCCATTCGGAAGGTAATGTACAGCTGTCAAGTGATTTCTGAAACACCATCGTCAGCGGTCCACTTAGTTCCCCCGCCAACTCATGCAGAAGCTTCGGGTGAATTGAATCAGATCCAGCTGCTTTGGAAGGCTTCAGCTCTTGCAGCAGTTTAAGCACTTGCGTTTTCACCACAGTAAACTCAGCTAAATAAGAACCATCAGGTACTCGGGGGACAAGTTCAACGCTAGTCAACGCGGCCTTACGTACAAAAGCCCCTGCACACTGTTCCCTAAGTGCACGAGCCTTATCTGAGTCCGCATACGCACGAGTTCCATCGGCCCTCATCAAAGTTGGGATTAGCGAAGTTGAACCACAGCGTCTCTTAACATAAGCGAAGAACTTCTTCGGATTTTCCGAAGCTCCGTTCACCAGCCGAGCTTTCCTTAAGTGTTGTTTACACCTATTTCTAGCCTCGCGGTATCTATCATAGGCGCTAGTTGATGGAGCCGCACGGTAGGTCCTCCAGTACCTAGAACGCTTCTGGAGCAGGTGCTTGTCAGTGGTATCTATCCACGGCGGCCGCGCCCGTGTCTCCTTTCTCCTCGCAAGCGGGATGTAAGGAGTGGAAACTTCCGTGAGATAAGATTTAAATTTATCCCAGGCCGCCTGAACCGTATCAACCACCGAGATTTCTCAACGCATCCCAGCAGCCTTGGTACGCATTGCCTGATAGTTAGCACGCCATATGTTTGGAAATGGCCTAGCAATGCTCTGGTGACGCCTGGTCAGACTACACCTGAACGATAAACAAACATGATCACTAGCACCTAAGGGAGAGCTGTAACTGATGTCCCCTACGAAGTCTAGTGACTTGGCGAACACTAGATCCAAACTAGACGGGAGTTGGGCGTCCATGTACCTAGTGGGGAGGTCCATGAACTGATACAACGTTACTAGTAGCGTAAGCTCAAGTAGGTCTTCCCCGAAAGTACCTTCTGCCGAGTTGCAAGAAAGATCCGCCCAGCCAACTTCTGGTAGGTTGAAATCGCCGAGTATTAAACACCTGTTTGCGGATTGGGAGCGAATAAAGTCAAGCACCTCTTTGTACGCACTTCCAGGGCTTCTATACACAAGTACGACTGTAAGTTTAGCTGAGGAAGTGCTAATCACTACCGACAGCGCTTCGACAGTTTTATCTGCCGACTGAAACATGTAGGTGCGTGAAACGTCAAGTTCACACCTATGGTAAAGTGCAACGCCCCCGCCTTGTCGGCCAACGAAGCGATCACATCTAAATAGTGCGTAGCCAGACGGATGTGCTTCACCGTCCGTGATGTCCCGAGACAGCCACGTTTCAGTGAATGCAAGTATATCGGGATGAGACCCATCTACAAGCAGACCTATCTCGCACATCTTATTCCTTAGGCTCCGCACATTGCTTAGCACTATTTGAAGGTAGTCGTAATGTCCAGCCCTTGGTCGTGCGCTACCCGTACTGGCACTGGTAGGGCGGAAACAGACCGCCGGCTGACCACCCGAAAACCCACCAACCGGAGACCTTGTTCACCAGCCGCTCGCCTGGTTTTGAGGTCCTTAATGGCCTCTTTTAGCTCCAGCCTATCCGCTAATGGGAGATCTGGCTAAACACTAATATTAGTACCCTTCAATTTGAAGGCAAACCGCAACAGCGCGTTGCGTTCCTCCGGGGTGGATAGGACTACCCGAAGTAAGCGCGGTCGAGGGTTTAAGGCGTTAACTGGGACGTTACCCAATCTAGTTAGTTTCCTGACAGTAACACCGGAAAACCCAGGCGGAAGAAGCTTCGTTACACACATCTTAAACCACTGTAGGTCGTCCAATGTACGTTCGGCAAAAAGTGCAGCAGTGGATTCCACTGCGTTACGGAATATCACGCTGCTATCCATGAAAGAATCACCTCGACGGGATGTATTTACCCCAAGGGTTTTGGAATTTCCATGAACCGCAACCGGCTTAGCCGCGGGAAACGAGACTGGGCGCAAGTTATCAGACCAGGTTGAAGCAACTGTAGCGTACGTCTTACGCTCCAGCTTGTTTGTCCCGTCATTCTTGACGCTTTTCGAACTTGCCTGAAGAGTACGGGCAGTTCTGTTCCGATTTCTCTTCCGTCCTGCAGGCGAAAAAGCCCGTGGCTCAACGTTCATGCCTGCCTCCACGACCTGTACCCCTGGAACACAAGATAAATAAATAAATAAATAAAGTTTTTATTCTCGACAAGGCGAGGCACGTCTTTACAGGCATGATCATTATGACAACAATGCGCGGTCAAGAACGTGCAAGAATACGTTATGTTTGCCGTACCAGTGTATGTTTATGTAGGGGGTATGTAATTATGTAGCTGTGTGTGTGGGTGTGTAACTGTGAGGTTCCTGTTTGTAACTGTGCTGCTCTAATTTTCACTCTCATATCGTCGGCAATGCTCGAGTAGAAGATGGATGTCCGTGCGTTGGAAAGGATTATTCGGATACCCACGGGGCAGTGACTTTATTTTGTGGCGAGTCACGACCGCCACGTCACAGTGTTGTTAAGCAGACATTTGTGGCTTTTTATAGGGAGAACGCTTGCCAGGCGAAAACCCACCACGTCCTGGAACACTGCCGCCGAACTATTTGCTGGAACGGGTCAAACCCGAACCACCCAGCTGGCACCACGAGGAGGTTGTTCTGCTAGCCGCAGTCTGAGTAGCACTAGATTTAGACATCTGGGGCTTGTTACCCCTGCCTGCACAATCTTAGGTGAAACTGAGGGATTCGCATCACCAGGTGGTGTTTCCCGCTCAGGTAGTTGCATCTTGAGCATCTTCACACCTCTCGGTTTGGGTGCGGAGGGTTTGCGCACTTTTCTAGCCCACTTTCGCCCATTCTTTTCCGGCCCAGGAGACCGTGACTCGCCCTCCGTTTGTGGAGGGTCAACAAGGCCATCCGAGGCATACGAATCATCTATCTCAATGTGTACTGGAGCGTCCTGTGAGATGAACGACCCATCAAGAGATGGACTGTCAGCAGGGGGACAGTTCGCTACAGAGTCCTCCTTTGCAATACTCAGGTGATTCATAATCAAGTCCACTTTAGAGTTGAGCGAGGCAAGCCCGACTAACGCCTTCTCAACCAATGTGAACCTGGATGCCAGTGCCTTAAATTCAGCACAGATGATAGCCGGGCACTTCGCTTTCTGAGAGCAGCAATCAGCACATCTAAACAGAAGGTTTTCACTGGATGATAGCATAGTGTACTGGTTCGCTCGGAGGCCGGTGCAACCTTTGTGATACCAGCGGAAGCAAACATCACACTGCATACCACCAGATGTATCCGTAACTGGTCTCGAGCAGACAGACTTGCCGCAAACTGCAGTGGACTCATCAATTGAGGACCCAAAGATTTCATCCGCCTTGGTTTTTAGCAAGACGACCATGTTTAAATTGGAAAACTGAGCGGAATTGAAAAACACGTATACAACCGTAAAACGACCACAAAAAGGCAAAACAGAGTGTGAAACGGGATTAAAAAGAAGAACAACCGCAAAACTTACCAGTAAGCGTCAAGGATACGCTATGTCCAGTAGCACTTTAATCGATCCAAGGTATCTTGGATTAGAGAAAATTTGACAATAGTCAAATTTCGCTTCACGTGTTTATTCAAACACCGTTTTCCACAATATTTCAGCTAGAAAACTCGATCAGTATGGCATGCCAGAAAACCGAGTTACCGCGTACAACTCACAGGACACAATGTGCGCAGTCTGTGGAATAAATTGGATGAGATTCAGTTGATTGCCTCAGAGACCTGCCCGGACTTAATGGCCTTCACTGAAACCTGGCTATTCACCGACATCACGGATTCAGAGGTTTCTATCCCTGGTTATCACCTCTCCCGATCCGATCGACAATGAAGGAGGCCCGGCGGTGGTGTAATAGTCTGTTGGAAGACTGATATTAAAGTGCACGTAGTTGAAGCGATCAGTGACAAAGAAGATGAGTTTGATGCCCTCTGGTGTTGTGTTCATGATGGTCGGAGTTCTGTCTCATTTGGTGTTGTCTACAGAGCGCCTTCAGGATCCGGAGCCCGGTTGATGGACTCTATTAGGAAGCATGGTGCACGAAAGGATTGTCTTATCGTTGGGGATTTCGACGCTCCTTCTGTTGACTGGAACCTGTTTCTTTGTAACCGACCTACAGAATCCTTCGAGGCTAACTTACTGGAGACCATTCTTCATTGTAATTCGCTCCAACACGTCACTACACCAACTCGTATTCCTCCAGATCAGACGCCGCATATCCTGGATCTCGTGCTCTCCCCAACACAATCAGACATCACGAACCTTTCAGTTCTACAGCCCATTGGCAGCAGTGAGCACTGTACTTGCTCATTCCAGTGGTCACGTCGCCTCGCTGTTCACAGTCAACGTTCCGACCGTCGGAATTTCTGGCGTGCCGACACAACTCGTTTGAAAACGGCGGCAAGCATTGTCGATTGAAGTATACCTGAACACCTCAATGTTGACGAAGCGTGGCATCTCTTGTACTCCAAGCTGACGTTACTCATTGAACAGATCATCCCATTCTCCAAAAGAAGACCCTTCTCCAAATGCCCTCCATGGATCGACCGCGAATTGAGATCAATGATGAAAAGAAGGCGTAAACTGTGGGATCATTTCAGAATTACGCGAGTTGAGCTTGACTACTGTCACTACAAAACGGTCAGGAAAGCTTGTATCATAAAAAAGCGAGGAACGCCAAAAGTACGAACTGTCATTAACTGCACTTTCCAGTAAAAACTCCAAGGCGCTCTCCTCATACCTCAAACGAAGCACTAAAGCTGGAAGTGGTGTCCCTGCCTTGTCTCCCTGTGAGCATTTGGACCTAGTCTACGAAGACGCTGAGAAAGCTAGACTTCTAGCCCAGCAATATTCCTCAGTCCACTCTACCGAAACGCCACTCCCAGATAGCGTTGCCTCCACTCCTCCTTCCCTGCTGGAGCACGTGAATGTTACCACTGACGTTGTACTGAAACTTCTACTTGACATAGATCTATATTTCTCGCCTGGTCCCGATGGTTTACACCCATTGTTCCTTAAGACCGTGGCCGGACACATTGCCGCTCCTGTATGTCAAATTTTCCGTCGTTCCCTTGAGGTCGGGCGGCTTAGTGCTGCTTGGAAGATGGGAACGGTGAAACCCATTTACAAAGGAGGGAACCGACAGAATCCAGACAGCTATCGTCCCATATGTTTGACTTCGATTTTGTGCAAAGTAATGGAACGGATTCTGAAACGGGCCCTTCGCCAACATCTCGATGAGTTGGAGTTCCTATCTCATGCCCAACATGGCTTCCGAAGGGCGCGTTCATGTGCTACAAATTTGCTGGTAGCTAGGGGAAAATGGGCAAGATCCTTAGATGCCGGTGAGCGTCTGGATGCTGCGTTTGTTGATTTCAATAAGGCTTTCGACAAGGTCACACATGAGCGGCTCCTCTTCAAACTTCGGAGAATCGGCGTCACTGGCAATTTGCTTTCATGGGTCTCCGATTTCCTGCAAGGTCGCTTCATGCAGGTCAAAGTTAACGAAGCGCTTTCTGATCAAATTCTCATGACCAGTGGGGTCCCCCAGGGTTCTGTACTCGGTCCCGAACTCTTCAATATCTTCATCAACGACCTGCCATCCAAACTGCAGATTGACTGCTTAATCTACGCGGATGATCTGAAGTTGTGGATTGAGGTTTCCAGTCTGGAAGATGCAGACAGACTTCAAGCGACACTCGATCAGCTCCACGATTGGTCACTAAAGTGGCAGTTGCCCATTAACCATGACAAATGCGCTATTCTTCCAATCGGTGCTCATGAGCCTTTTGGGGCTTACCATATCGGGGGTTTCCTGCTCAGAAATGTCACCCAAGAGAGGGACCTAGGGGTGATTGTGTCTCCTGATCTCAAACCAATCGAGGACACCCGGAAGAGGGTCGCATCCGCATACAGAATACTTCACCCTATACGGAGAGCCTTTTCACGCCTGACCCCAGCACTCTTCAGATTACTGTTTGCTTCTCATGTACGCCCAGTTCTCGAGTACGGATTGCCTGCTGCGTACCCGCTCACTAAGTCCGAACGTGACATGATCGCGAAGGTTCAACGGCGTGGATCCAAATCCGTTCCAGAGCTTCGGGACTTATCCTATCTCCTCCGGCTACAACGGTTGAACCTGTTCTCTTTGGATCATCGTCGCCGCCGCGTCGATATGATATTCACCCGGCGTATTCTACTAGGTGAGCTGGGGAGTGAGCTGCAATCGTTCTTTTGTCTAATCACAAGTTGTGCAACTCGAGGCCACCGGTGAAAAATTTCAAACCGCGGCGACTCGGTGTACGGTCCGATCTGGCCCTATCCACCCGGGTAGTGAATGACTGGAACAGCTTGCCAGAAGCTGTCGTCGATGCGGAGACGGAGAAATTTTTCAAACGACGGTTGGATACCCACTCTCTGAGTGCGCAGGGATTCTGCTACCCACAATTCAAGCATAGCGAGCTTCTGCTGAACCTTGTTCCGCAACGATCCCAGCAACCCTCGAAATGTCCGGGAAGTGACGGAGCTGACAAAGGAACTTTCTTCTGCTCTCTACTAACCAATGAACCAATGAAAATTTATCCGGAGCGTCCTATCCGCCACTTGACTGGCCACCAGTGGCAAGGCAAACGGTGTGAATTCAAGATGGCGAGGCTATCCGATTGGCTGCATGGACGTGATTAGAATTGCGTGGAGATTTGTATTTTCTAGTCAGCTAAACGTGAAAATGTGTGTTTGAATGCACCAAGATGACAATTACTATTGGTAACCGCTGGCACAAAAATGAACGATGTCAACAAATGAGAAGGATGATGAGTTACTATCTGGTAGGTAGAAATCACACAATATCATTGTTCCTTCTTTGGAAAAGGATGCAATAAGCTGGTATATCCCTAACAGCTATGAAAAGCTTATTGACAGTCTAAATCATTGTTGCACTGGTGGGATCCATTTCAGTTCAGTTCAGATGGGGACTGGAACGATAGGAGAATCCCGTGAGTGTTCCATCTTGAGTGGATCGTTGAGCCAGGAATTATTGAAGTGAACAGTTATTGATGGATCTAAAATGGAAACACCCGTATCGCACCCCGGCCAACCAGTTAATGCCCACGTTTCCTGCCCTAGCAGTCCCTGCTGTGGCAGTCACGTAAAGTAAACGAAGGATAGGAAGAGAAATCGAAGGTACAGAATAGGAAGTGCACTTAAATAAGAAAATAATACCAATACGTGAAGAAAAGTAGAGAAAAGAAAATCGAAGTACGAAGATGCGAGTTACGCAGGAAAAAGGAAAGGTTTCGTGTTGCCACCCAAGAGCGTCAAGTTGCTGCTCAAACCCCTTAACCGTAGGTTTCCTGATAACACTTTCCGGAAGCATGTTCCAGCGGTCGATAATTGGGTGTGACAGCCGGATTTCCGCACTAATCCGATCGGACCGCGGTTTGTCCAATTTCCAAGAAAGACCGCGTAGAACAGACCATCTAGCTGGACGGAATAGCCAAGATAATTCTGGACCAATCTTCCCAGTCAAGATACGGTAGGTTAGGATTAGGTCTCCTCTAAGCCTTCGGTAGTGCATTGAATGCATTCACAAACTAAATAGACGCTCGGGGTACGTCCGTACCCGTAATCCCTCGACTAACCTTGCACCCACTTGTAAAACCCTCTCTAGCTCCACTTTGCCCCGCACGAGGCTGGGCGGACAAGCCTGGACGCAGTATTCCAGATGAGGCCGAACGAAAGCCGAGAGCAGCCTCGTAAAGATGCCGCCCGTCAAGACTCCGAAAGAACGTCGGATTAACCACAACATGCGGAAACCCCTGCTTGCGGCCTTCTTCCAGTTGTCGCCGGAGTGTAAATCCGAAGAGTGCACGACGCCTAGATCAACCTGGCTAGATACAAGGGGAGTTCGACCCCACCGACCAAGTACTTCGCAGGAAGACAACTTCCTCCAATTCGAAGAACGGAACACTTTGCCTGATTTATGGGCAGTAACCATAAAGTAGACCAGTCCCAAAGCTTATCTAATGCTCGCTGAATAGCTTCGGAATCCCCAGGAACATCAACAATGTTCCACAGCTTCAGGTCATTAGCAAATAGCAGCGACGGTACCTCAAGCTCCGCGGGTAGGTCATTCACATAGATAGAGAACAACAGCCGTCCAAGGACCGAGCACTGCGGCACGCCGCTGAGTACAGACTGCCTAAATGATAGGCCCCGGCCTACCCGTAAACACTGTTCTCTACCCTCCAAGATGGCAGTCACCCAATGAAGGACGCGGCCAGATACCCCGTAGGAGGACAGCTTATGTGCGAGCCTCAAATGAGGTACCTTGTCAAATGCCTTCGAAAAGTCGACGAAAAGCGCGTCTAATGTGTGGCCGTTATCCACTGCATCCGCCCAATTTTCGCGAGCCACCAACAGGTAGGTCAGACACGAACATCCCTTCTGGAATCCGTGTTGTACATTGCTAAGTAGATTAAATCTACTCAGATGACTCTCCAATGACTCTCTCACCAGTTTCTCGAGAAGTTTGACTACTACACTCGTCAGACTAACTGGCCTGTAATTTGCAGGCAGACCCCTGTCCCCATGTTTGAAGATGGGACAGATGACAGCTTCCTTCCATTCGGAAGGCAATGCACAACTGGCAAGCGATTTCTGAAACAAAATAGCGAGCGGTCCCCTTAGTACCGCAGCCAACTCACGCAACAGTTTCGGGTGAATTAAATCAGGCCCAGAGGCCTTAGAAGGGTTCAGCCCCTGTAACAGCCTACGAACTGCAGTCTCCGCTACAATAAATTCAGATAGTTCTGAACCCTGTGTGGTCCTGCAAACCAGCTCAACGCCTGTCAAAGAAGTTTCCCTTACAAACGCTGCCGCATATTGCCCACTGAGTACGCAAGCCTTGTCATAGTCCGTATGTGCATGAGTACTGTCATCAAGCATCAATACTGGAATTGACATGTTCGAAGCGCAGCGCCTTTGACATAAGCGCAGAAGCTTTTTGGATTCTCTGAAGCTTCGTCCGCTAACCCATTTGCAAAATTGAGCCTAGCATGCCTTAGGTGTTGCTTACACCTATTTCTAGCCTTACGGTACTTGTCATAAGTATCGGTGGACGGAGCATCTCGGTAAATCCGCCAACATCTAGACCTCTTTGTGAGCAGATGCCTGCCAGTTGGATCTATCCAGGGCGGTTGTGCTAGGGCCTCCTTTGTCCTTCTGACTGGGATGAAGAGAGCAGAGACTTCTGTGAGGTAGGACTTAAATTTATCCCAGGCAACCTGGACAGCATCGTCGTCTGAGATCTCACAATGCAAACCAGAAGCCTTGGCTCTCATTGATTGATAGTCTGCTTGCCATATTTTCGGGTAAGACTCAACAGTACTCTGGTAGCCTCTAGACAGATTACAACTGAAGAGCAAACAAACATGATCACTGGGACCCAGTGGAGGTCCGTACTTAATGTCATCAACAAACTCGAGTGACTTAGCGAATAAAAGGACTAAGATAGACAGTACTTGGGCGTCCATGTACCTGGTGGGAGGTCAATGAACTGGTGCAAAGATACTTAGAGCGTAAGCTCAAGCAGTTTAGCGCCGAATGTACCTGACGCTGAGTCGCAAGAAAGATCTGCCCAGCAAATCTGGGAGGTTGAAGTCGCCCATCACCAAACACTTATTTGCGGACTGGGAGCGAATAAATTCAAGTACCTCTTTGGATACGCGCCCAGGGCTTCTATACACAATTACAACTGTAACCTGAGCCGAGGATGTGCTAATAACAGCCGATAGAGCAACAACAGTTTTGTCTGCTGATTGAGATAAGCAAGTCTTCAAAACGTCAAGTTTACAGCTCACATAAAGAGCAACGCCCCCCCGCTGTCGGCCAGCAGAGCAATCGCATCTAAATAGTGCGTAGCCAGATAGATGTACTTCACCATCCGTGATGTCCTGCGACAGCCACGTTTCAGTGAATGCAAGAATATCGGTATGAGACCCATCTACAAGCCGACCTAACTCGTACAAATTATTCCTTAGGCTGCGCACATTACTCAGCACTATCTGAAGGTTTTCGTTAGATCCAGACCCGGATCCTGCGCTACCAGAATGGGCAGTGTTAGGACGGAAAAGGACCGCCGGCTGTCCATCCGAAAACCCAATAACCGGAGACCTTGTTCACCGGCCGCTCGCCTGCTTTTGAGGTCCTTGATGGTCTCAATTAGCTTCAGCCAATCGGCTAGCGGAAAGTCCGGCTGAACGTTAATATTTGTACCTTGCAGCTTAAACGCAAACCGCATGAGAGCGCTGCGTTCCTCCGGGGTAGAGAGTACCTCACGAAGTGGCCGCGGTCGAGGGTTTGGTACATTAACTGGGACGTTTCCCAGTCGAATCAGCTTCCTGACAGTAACGCCTGGTAAAGCAGAAAGAAGAAGATACGTTACGCACATTTTAAACCGTTGAAGGTCGTCCAACATGCGATCAGCAGGAAGGACAACAGTAGATTCCGCCGCGTTACGGAATATAACGCTACTATCCGTGAAAGAATCCCCACGACGGGGTGTATTAACCCCACGGGTCTTTGATTCGGCACTCGCAGCAGGTGGCTTCACTACTGGTGATGGAACTGTCTTTAGCCCCTACGGTGATGTAGCAACGGCAGCGTATGTTTTTCGCTTCATTGTCGCTGTCTTACTTTTGCTAGGGTCATCGATTTCACCGGAAGGCATTATAGAAGATTTAATCTGCTTTTTCTTCTTGATAACGGGAGCAGGGTCCCATGCGGCTTTGCCGCTTTGAGCAGAATGAAGCAAACCTTCAGAATATGTCTTCTCGGTGAGAACCAAGATTTCCGGCAACTTCGGCTGACAAGTAGGGCTTGTTGGGATCTTCGCCTTCGCACAATCGTCAGACGGTTTGCCAAGTAACGACACCTGGCTTGTTTCCGGTGCCGAGACAAGTATAACTTCTTGTTTAGCAGAGAGCGTACGAGGTTTTCTGGCTTTTCTTCGCTTAACTCGAAGTGACCCTTTAACCAGCAATTTGGCGTCGATCAGGGTAGGTTTAGATTGGACGTTCGAAGCTGCTTCATTTTGGTGGTCGGTAGCCATCTGAAAAGGGTGACATAATGATAGGTGCCACAAGTTGATCATCCGTGTAAGCGATTAAATCTGCTTTGTTGGAGACCGAAAGCGTCTTTTATGAGCAGATCAATCTTAAAGCGAAGAACAGAGAGCATCGAGAACGAACGCCCTACATTTCGCAGCCGGGTATCAAGAGATTCGTCTCTCGTACGAAAGGCTGTGCAGCCTAGCCGGCGGCTGCAGCAATTGACACAACTGAAAAGCAACTTTCGCTAGAGGCCAGCGCTGCGTGCTGCTCTGTATTTAGCTCCGTACAAAGCTGATGGTACCATCGGAATCGTCAGTTACTGGTGTATTGCAGCTTGGGCCGCCACAAAATGCGATAACCTCAGAATCCGAGCCATCAGGAATAACAGCTTTGGTGCTTTGCGAGCCCGACAAAGTGGAAAACAGAGTGATCATAACACGTATGCAATGGTAAAACGACCTCAAAAAAGGCAAAAACTGGGTGTAAAAGGGGTAAAAACTGGGAAAAACTAGAAAATTTATCAGTAAGCGCCAAAGACGTTTCGACAAGAACCGCTTACTCGATCCAAGATATCTTGGATCGGAGGAAACTTGACAATAGTCTAATTTCGTTTCGTGTTTATTCAAGCATTGTTTTCCGCGTTAATTCAACTAAAAATCTCGATCAGTATGGCACGCAAAAAGTCGAATTACCGCGCATCACTCACAGATTCTGATCGATATTCTGGAAAGCTCTTTGTTCGTATTATGATACATAAAAGGGTTATAGAAGTTGTCAGCTTACAGTGACATTTTAAGTAATGAAAGTAATACACTAGCTGTCTAGACACGGACAGATAAATCGGTTCACGACGAAGTGTAGAAGATTTCACGGGGCCTCTCTTCTGCTCTCTACTACTCAGTGAACTCAAGGATTAATTACACTAACAGTTAGAAAATTAACAGTCGCTGTGAGCGGAATACATCGAGCTATCTGTAAATGTAAATGCAATTTAGGCTGTGCGTGAGGTAAGTAAATGGATCGACGACCCGCTCAAGAAGGAACACTTACAAGATTCATCCTATCGTTCCAGTCTCATTTGAACTTGAACTTGAGTGGTTGCGAATGAAATAGATATACAATGATATATACAATGATATACAATGGTGCTAATGGATGCAACACAATACCACAGTACAAGCACTGGCATCGAATGGATTGCTAGGATACAGATATCCCAACGATTTCAACCCTAATTAAAGACGAGCCGTCCTGATATGTAGCTTACATTTATTTCTAACCGCTTGGTAGCTTCCGTAGGTTTTGTTTGATGAAGCCGTCCGGTAAATTCGGCAGCCCCTAGAGCGCTTGGTGAGCAGGTATTTACCGGTACGATCTATCGAAGGAGGATGCGCCCATGTGCTCCGTATATTAACGTGACCAGCGTACCTGACTTAATGTAGAGTAGCGTCACCGGGTAATAACTGGACACCCATTGCCAGCCTCAGTTAGGGTATACTTAATATGCCAAACCCACTAAACTGAGTAGAGGAAGTACACACCACAGTCCACAGGGCCCCACTAATTTTGCAAAGCAGACCTACGCTCACATGTTGAGTGTAATGATAACAATGCAAGTCCACAGTCACTTCAAGCACATGATGAAGGAATGGACATGTTGGCATGTTAGATGTTTATGGGTCACGAGGCATCACAAGCGTAGTGGAGGGCATTTGGGATGAGGTGTTGAGCCAGTTGCCAGGATGTAAACGGAAATTCGGAAGCTTGGGAGTAGTTCGGCTTCACAATGTGCATAGGTTTCTCAGCACTATAACCAAGAATGTAATTCTCGGAGCCTCTATACATATCAACACAGACCCGTTGCACCGGTGATAAACAAGCCTACATAGGTCTGGCAACACTAGCAGCAATGGCGTAGGTCTCGGAGCCTCTATACATATCAGCGCAGATCTGGTGCACTGGTGATATAGTAGTTTACATACGTCTTCGTCTACCCGTCCAGACAGGGGGCCAAAAGCTTATTGCAAGAGCACCAAAAGTGCCCATCAAGAGGCATCAATAGCTAGCTCTTTAACAGCACTGGGACGTTGCGGATATGTTCACATGCAAATGATAACCGAATTGTCAAGAAAAGTATGAGCACAGATAACATTTTCGGGAACGTTGTCGTTCAGACCCATCCAAAGCGCTCACGCAAATGTGCCGGACACGTCATATGCGTCACGTCAAAACAGCGTATCACTAAGGAGTGGGGCAAAATTAATGTACCTAAAGGAAAGCATTGTGAACAAGGAATGCATGGGCTTTGAGGACTAGTAAAACAACCAGTAGGCCATTCCTGCGAGGATTACAGAGCCTCCGTCCGATTCATTTACCGAATGTTCCAATCAATGCCGTCAACCGCGCAGTTGCGTCGGGTTGGCAAAGGGGAAGCATACGGAAAGGAAACAGGAGGTGGCCATTTGAAGGGCCAAGTTTGCGTTCTCACAGGCTGATCTTTAAGCAGTTAGGCAAAGTCCTAATCCTCGGCTGCGGTGGTTTAAAGACAACGGCACAGAACTTACTGTCTGGCAAGCAGATTAAGAACGTGCTTCTCAAAACGGTTGTCTTTCCAGCTAAGGGTTCATGTGCAGTGGACTCCAGATCCACGCTGAGGAGGATGCAGGTAGCAATATATTATGACATGCTCAAACGCCGGTTTGTAGGTAGGCTGCAGCTCAGCCAAATTGTACGTCTCATTTTTTAAGCGCATAGGCATAGCGGGTGCGTTGTCCGTACTAGGTGACACATATGCATAGCTGCAACAGGGTACCGCGTCACAACGATCCGAAGTGTCTGAGCGAGGTAAAAAGCTATTTAAAAGTGTTTGTCTTCATACGCCGGCAGCTTGATTACATTCCTCCTCAGTAAGTCGCCGGTTTATAGGGTGCCTTTCGAAAAGAAAGCGATTGCATGGATGGTTGTGGGAGAGCTGGAACTTTAGCACCTTTAGCTTACGTCCATCCCAAACAACATTGACACGAGCACTGCAATCGGTGTCTCGAGAACTAAATTGTAAGATTACCAACCTTATAAATCACATACTAGACTCACCGTAATCATTTGCTCCATGTTATAAATAAATAAATAAATAAATAGTATATTCTCGGTAAAACGAGACACACCTGTAAAGGCGTGATCAAATATGCATACAAGCATAGCTTCTGTGGAATGTTAAAACATTTCGTTTTTATGAAAGTTATAAAAGAAAAGATGTTGTCCGTATGAGTGAGCATACTGTCAGGTAATAGTCAGACCCAGGGACATTATGGCGCTGTGGCGCGCAAAAATCCGTCAAAACACAAGTTGGGGGTAATTACGCCAGGTAGTGATCCGAGATAGAGATGATCTGTGCTCCAACAAAGCATTGTTCATAGCAGGATTAGTTGCACAGGTTCGATGTAGAAGGCTGAGGACTGCGTCAGTGTGAAATGCATAGCTGTGACTTTATTTTGTGGCGAGTCACATCCGCCACGTTGCAGTGTTGTTAAGCGGACATTTGTGGCTTTTTATAGGGAGAACGCTTGCCAGGCGAAAACCCACCACGTCCTGGAACACTGCCGTAGCTTTCGGTGAACAGTAGTGCAAGTCGGTTATGCATCGTATAGACCGATTTTGCGTTCTATTATTCGCAGTCAGTTGACAGCCAAAATTCTTCGTTGGTTGGCCGAATGGCTTAGTTCTGATACGCCAGCAGTCGTTGAAGCTGGTCCATGATGCAAGATTCGAAGAGTCGATTGATAATGTTGCAGGTGAGTAAACACATTGTTAATAGAGGCCGGCTCTTCTATTATATTCTTGCTCGGCTCGCAAACCATGTCCAACTATCCTCGCTGGACTTGTCATGGGGTTGGTGAGTGAAGTTGTTTCTTGTGGCTGAATATGTCCTTAATAGGTAAAAACGCCATTCTCCGCAAATTGGATTTGGGATTCCTGCAAATGTAAGTAAGTGTAACTGTTTCCGTAGCCAAGTGAAAATTCCATGGAAGACCATCGTAATAACCACGTATCCGTGCGCAACGCTGTCCGTAAAATGACATCAGAATAGCTCCAGGTGACTGGCGAATAGGAATGTTTGAGGCAGTGAAGGTAATCACGCCAGAGTTGTTTGTCTTCGACTGTGGAACGGGGGATCCATGTACATATATTCTTCCAGGTGAGTAAATTGTTCTCTGAGTACGAGGCAAGCTAAACCCATTTGTTTAGACCCCATGAAGGTAGCGCCTCCGGAATGGCGGAATGAGCTCCATTTGGACCAGTGTGTGGGTTTTCCATTTCCTGGAGAAAGGACCAAGCGTTTTGAGGATGGGTCGGCCAGTCCCAGTGGATAAACCTTCTTGTTTTGGCGGATGTACCTGTGGGAATCTCGGGAAAAACGGGCAAGGGACAAGAGGTGGCCAAACAGAGACATCAATGAATCAAGAAGCAATAACACAGACTGGTGGCGCTCACCGGTGCCTATGATACATTCAAACTTATGTACTTTTGTTTAGTATACATAATTCGCAAGCGCGTTCTATACATTACGTCGCTGGTGTGACTCAGACTATAGCTACTGCGTGGGAAGAAGGTTCTGCACGCGCAGGGTCAAAAGACCGATATAACAAAGCGTTTTAACAAAAGTTAAGCGAATGATGCGATGATGATGGCAGAAGCCAGAATGCGAGAGGCATCTTAGGTGAAACTGAGGACAACTAGGTTGAGACCGAATGCGGGAGCAAGACAGGTAGAGCAACATTCCAAGACGAAAAGGAATTTCAAGGAATCGGCTAGGAGCGGATGAATGCTGACGGCAATACGAGGAGTAGTTCAAAAGAGTAATTACACTAAAGCGTTCATGATTCTACAGTCCAAATGCCTTCAGAATCTAGGAAAATGGTCACAGGGGGCCAAAACTGCCGTGCATTGGGTGTCGTTATGACACGTACGGTCTCAATAGTATACCAGTGCGAGCATAAGGTAAAGAGCATAGGAATAGGAAGAGTGGTAAGTTGAGCATACTAATGGAAGTACTAGTCAAGCAACAATTAGCAATGGTCCGAGTGCCGCCAATACTCAGGAGCGAGCTCAGAGCGAATGAGATCATGCACACGAGGATAACTTGGATAGGCGCAATGAGTGTAAGCTGTGGGAATACAAATTGGAGCGCAATAAGAGAAAAGGCCAAGGATAATAGGAAATAAAACCAGGCGGAAAGTTACAGACAGGTCAGGTGAGAGAGGATAACGGCAGGACAGTAAAGCCGGACGTCCGAGTTAAACAGAAATGAGAACAGAAACGAGAGAAGAAAAGGTTAGGGTCGGGGTGAGAAAGGTTTATTGGTAAGGAGTGGAAAAGCCCACGAGGCTCTCCGAGTAGTGTTAACAGGACCAATAGGTCAGCCGAACCAATGGAAGTGATGTCTCAGAAGTCCAAATGAATATAGTGATTACGAGGCCGACTAAGCGGTATTGGATTAATCGGCCCTTTGGGACTAGGTCGTACAATGCAGATAAGAATGAGGCTATAACAATAATGTGGGGTAATAGAGTTAACTCTGCGGAGCCAATACCGTTTAAGGCTCGGTATCATGGAAGCAGTCAGAGATTAACAGACTAGTCCAGTGAGACAGGATCACGGCAGGGCAGTAAGCTGGTCGTCCGATTAATAAGGGGAATGACAAGAGGAAGCGAGATGAGAAAAGGTTAGGGTCGGCATGAGAAAGGTTTACTGATAAGGAGTGAGGGAGCCAACGAGGCTTTCCAATTGATGTAAGCAAGACTTCGAGTCAGCCGAACCAAGGTTTGTAACGTGGAATAACTCTAAGTAAAAGTGGAGACAAGTGGCTGATCTAGCGAGACTAGATTAGTCGGCGCGTAGGAATAGCACGTAAAATTAAAGGCAGGAAAAGAGGCTGTAACAGGTGAGCGTGTCTAGCAGCCTCACGTAGTAAGAGATCAAGAGCGTTGAGTCTGTGTAGCGTATACCACTTAAGTCAGAGTAGCATATCAGCAATCAGAGAGAAGGAAACTGATCGGTGGACTAGATCACCACACTGCCAGTTGAAGAACAATTGAGAACAGAGCGCGATAAAACATGTTAGCGACAGGATGAGAAGGGTTTATTCACGATGGGTAAGAGAAGTCCAATAGCTCTCTAGGTAATGTAAAGGGATAGTAGAGTCAGACGAGCCAAGAGAGGTGACGTCTCAGAAGTCTGAATAAATCCGAAAGGCAGGAGGCCGACCGGGTAGGACTTGATTAGTCGGCGCGTGTGGATAAGGACATGTAGTAAAGGTAAGAAAGGAGCCAGCAGTAAATGGTGAGCAAGTCAAGCAGGCTCTAAATTTAAGGGAGACATCATGTTAAGACTACGGGGCGCATACCGCGTAGGTCTTAATAGCATAGTAGCAGACTGAGGGAAACAGACTAGGCAAGTGAGCCCAGATCACGGCAATGCAGTAAAGCCGGACGTCCGATAAGAAAGGGATTGAAAACAGAAAGCGATAGAAGAAAAGGTTAGGGTCGGAGTGAGAAGGGTTTATTGGTGAAGAGTGGAAAAGCCCACGAGGCTCTCCAAGTAGTGTCAACAGCACCATTGGGTCCGCCAAACCAATAGAAGTGATGTCTCAGAAGTCCAAGCAAATTCAGTGAATCAGAGGCCGACGAAGCGGTATTGGATTGATCGGCGCTTTGGGACTAGGTCGTAAAATACAGAAAAGAAAGAGGCTATAACAATAATGAGGGTACCAGTCTATAAGTCTCTCAGAGTAGTGGTAGTAGAGTTGACTCAGCGGAGCCAATACCGTTCAAGGCTCGGCAGCATGGGAGCAGTCAGAGATTAACAGACTGGTCCAGTGAGACTGGATCACGGCATGGCAGTAAAGCTGGTCGTTGTGGCGCTCACAGCGCACGCATTTATAAACGATGTGATCATACCTCACGCTATGATACTTGCTTCTTTTGCTGCTACAGCAAACAAAATTGACGTTGTTCCGATGCATAAATGAGGTAAACAGCGAATAGAATTCATCAAAGCTATGAAACGAAAGTCCAACAAAGGTGCACCTGAAGTCAGCCTCCATGGTTGCAATTCGAAATAACAGCCAAATACGACCTATTTCATTCGACCTCACTTAAAGTAGCAACTAACCTCATGTGCAGAGATATCAGCCGTTTTTTTGGAAAATACCAGACATAGTCGTATTTTATGTCGTAAAATTGATGCAAATTATTTTTTTATTGCCTACATTTCTTGCAGTTCTATGGTTGCCACTACGTGGCATCCGCCACTTGGAACCAATTTTCTTGCAGCAGTGTGATTCCTGTACACACGGTTGTAGGTGGTTGGAGACAAATCTTAGGCCATTGAATCCATAGTAATGTTTATTAATAATGTAGAATGCTTGTTCAAGTACATGTTCAAGTCAGACTGGAACGATAGGATGAATCCCGTAAGTGTTCCTTCTTGAGCGGGTCGTCGATCCAGGAGCTGATAGGGGTGCTCCGACTTCTTATAAGGTCTAAAAGGAAAACACCCGAAAAACACCCTGGTCCACCAAGTTAATGCCCACGTTCCTTACATTAGCTGTCCCAGCTATGTCAGTTACGTGAAGTAAGTAAGAGAGGAAGAAAAAGCGAAGGTAAGAGAGTAGGGGGATATCAGTTAAAAGAAGAGATTAATACCAATGGCGAGGAAAAGTAAAGAAAAATATAATCGAAGTATGAAGCTGGGAATTAGTAAGGAAAATGGAATGGCTTCGTGTTGCCACCCAAGAGCGTCTACTTGACGCTCAACACTTTAACCGTAGCTTCCTTGACAACATGTTCTGGAAGCAGGTTCCAGCGCTTGATGACTCGACGCGATAACCGTGTCTCCGCTCTAACTCGATCGGACCGCGGTTTGTGCAACTTCATACAATGCCCGCAAAGACCAGATAATCTAGCAGGACTAACTTGCATGGACAAATCAGGGCCAAACTTCCCAGTCAAATACGATAGGTAAGGCTTAGGTCCCCTCTAATCCTTCGATAGTCATTGACTGCATCCCTAAACTAAGTAGGCGTTCGGGGCACATTTGCCCTCGTAATCCCTTGACCAACCTATTACCGACACGCAACACCCTTTCTAGTGCCATTTTGTCCCGGACAAGGCATGGTGGACAGGCCTGGACGCAATATTCTAGGTGGGGTCGCACAAACGCTGAGAAAAGCGTCACAAACACATCAGCGGTTAGGGTCCCAAAAGAACGGCGGATAAACTACAACATCCGGCACCCTTTACTAGCCGCCTTCTTCCAGTTGTCGCCAGAGGGTAGTGTGGAACAGTGGACGACACCTAGATCAACCGGATGAGTCACGTGAGGAAGTTCACACCCATCGAGCACATAACTTGTGGAGACAGCAGACGCTCCGATACGCAGCACTGAACACTTTGCCCGGTTTATGGGCGGCAACCACAAGACAGATCATTCCCAGAGTCCATCCAGAGCCCGTTGAAGAGCCACAGGACCTCCAGGGATATCAACAATACTCAGGAGCTTTAGGTCATCAGCAAATAGGAGCGATGGCACCTCAAGCTCCACCGGCAAGTCATTCACGTAGACAGAAAAAAGCAGCGGACCTAGGATACAGCCTTGCGGAACGCCGCTAAGTACAGCTTGTCGAAACGAAAGACTGCTTCACACACGAATACACTGTTCCCGTTTATCCAGAGAACCTGACACCCACTGGAGAGCGCGACCAGCTATTCCATACCACCTCAACTTCAGTGAGAGTCGCGAATGGGGGACAGTGTCAAAGGCCTTGGCGAAGTCAATGAACACCACATCCACCGCAT
Source organism: Dicrocoelium dendriticum (assembly GCA_944474145.2). Lineage (NCBI taxonomy): Eukaryota > Metazoa > Platyhelminthes > Trematoda > Plagiorchiida > Dicrocoeliidae > Dicrocoelium > Dicrocoelium dendriticum. The sequence goes on from CALYDF020000159.1 coordinate 31,646, forward strand.
GTCCACTGTCTACGGCTTCAGCCCAGCACTCACGAGCTACCAGCAAATTCGTCTGACACGAAAATCCCCTGCGAAAACCATGTTACATGACGCAAAACAGGTTAAACCTATTTAAATGGTTTTTCACTGTATCCCGTAATAATTTTTCACGTAACTTAACGACCACGCTAATCACGCTGACAGGCCTGTAATTAGCCGGTAAGTCTTTGTTACCGCACTTGAAAATCGGGCAGACAACAGCCTCCTTCCATTCGGTAGGCACGATACAGCTGTTGAGCGACTTCTGAAACACACAAGTCAGAGGTCCACTGAGTTCCACTGCCGATACATGCAACGATTTTGGATGAACGGAATCTGGCCCAGAAGCCTTAGTTGGATTTACATCTCTTAGCAACCATAGAACTTGGGGCTCAGTTACAGGAATTTCATCCAGACAACAGTCCTCAGAGACTCTTGAAGCTAACTCCTTGCATGGCGTATTTGTTTCGCGGACAAGGGCGCTTGAGTTCTGCTTACCAAGCACGCATGCCTTGTCATAGTCGCAATAGGCATGGGTCTCATCTCATCGAAGCAATGGTGGTATGGGCGAGTTTGCACCACAGCGTCGTTTAACGTAAGCAAAGAATTTCTTGGGATTTTACGAGGCAGTATTAGCTAAGCCTTTTTTATACTGAAGCCGGGCCAAACTAAGATGTAGCTTGCACTCATTTCGAACAAACCGATAGCTGTCAAATGTGCTGTTCGACGGAGCTGTTCGGTACGCTCGCTAGCATCTAGACCGCTTCTTTAGCAGGCCCTTCCCCGTGGAATCTATCCACGGAGACTGCGCTCTCGATTCTCTTCTTTATACCAGTGGGATGTGAGGTGCAGAAATGTCGACGGGGTAAGTCTTAAGTTTTTCCCAGTCTATGTGAACAGTATCTGTCTCAGATATCACACAAGGCGATGAGCTAGCTTTATCCCGCATCGCTTGGAAATCCGCGGTCCAAATGTTCGGATACCAACTGGTAGTAGCTTGGCAAGGCCTGATAAGGGTACACTGGAAAGACAAGCAAACGTGCTCGCTAGCGCCAAGAGGTGAGTCCTCTTTAATGTCATTTACAAAGTCAAGTGACTTAGCAAAAACAAGATCTAAAATAGACGGCTGTTGATTGCTCGTGTACCAAGTCGGGAGCTCAACGAACTGGTGTGATGGTACCCGTATCGTCAAGTCCAGCAGTTCTGTACAGAACGATTCCAGCGTCGAACTGCAAGATAGATAATCCCAAAAAACCTCTGGGAGGTTGAAGTCTCCCAGCACCAGACACTTGTTCGCAGAGTGAGTGCGTATAAACTCAATGATTCCAATTGAGGTGCTCATAGTGCTTCTATACACTAACACGACCGTAAGCTTAACCGAGGAAGCGCAAATCAAGATTACGAGAGCTTTAACGGATTTGTCGAGCGACTGAAAAACGCTAGTCCTCAATACGTCGATGCGATGACTCACATAAAGAGCTACACCACCCCCTTGACGGCCAGTGGAGCTGTCAGTGCGGAACAGTGCGTAGCCAGGCAGATATTTTTGCCATCTGTGATTTCCTCAGACAGCCACGTTTCAGTGAAAGCGAGCATATCTGGACGAGATTTGTCTACGAGCAGGCCCACCTCGCACATCTTGTTCCCCAGGCTACGCACGTTACTGAGTACTACTTGGAGCGCATCAGCACGACCAGCCTTGGGTCGTACGCAAGTAAAATAGGTTCTGGCAAGACGAAAAACGACCACCGGCTGACCACCTAAAAACCCACCAATCGGAGACCTTGCTCGCCAGCAGCACGCCGGGCATTTAAGTCTCTGATGGCTTCCTTTAACTTTAACCTATCCGTTAAAGGAAGGTCTGGTTGCACACTAACATTGGTACCTTTGAGCTTGAAGGCAAATCTCAGTAAGGCCCTGCGCTCTTCTGGGGTGGAGAGGACCACCCTAAGCAGACGGGGTCGAGGATTTGGTTGACCAAGCGGAATGTTCCCCAATCTGATGAGCTTCCTGACAGTAACGCCAGGGAAACCTGGTGGTAAAAGCCCGGTCACGCAAACTTTTAGCTAACCAAGATCATCAAGCATACGCTCGGTGGGAAGAGCGGCATTGGATTCGATGACGTTTCTGAAAATCACACTACTATCTGTGTAAGAATGGCCTCGACGAGGTGTATTTACACCACATGCTCTACCATCCACGCCACATGGTTGCTTGATAGGAGTCGGTGGAACCGAAAGCGACGGCACCTCTTGTCTCACTGAGGGAAGTGAAACACCAGGTAGTGTTTCCAAATCAGGCGCTTGTTTCTTGATCATTTTGTCAAGTTCCGGTTTGGGGGCGGACGGTTTGCGCGCTTTTCTTGCCCTCTTACGCTTATTCTTCAATTGCCCAGCAGCACGAGACTTGCCTTCCATTTGGGGCGGGTCAACAATGCCGTCCGAGGCATCTGTGTCAGTTATATCCACGTGAAAAGGAGCGTCCGGTAGGATGAATGCCTCGTCAACGATTGCACTAACAGCAGAAGGACAGTCCGTTACGTCGTCCAACTTCGCAATATTCCGGGATTTCATAATTAAATCCACTTTAGAGTTGAGCGAGGCAAGAGAGGCAAGCTCGGCTACTGCCTTCTCGACAACTGTGATTCTGGACGCTAGTGCTTTGAATTCAGCACAGGTGAAAGCCGGAACCTTCGCTTTCTGAGCGCAACAATCAGCACATCTAAACAGAAGGCTTTCACTGGATGACAGCATCTTGTACTGATTTGCTCGGAGGCCGGTACAACTTTTGTGGTACCAAGGACAGAAAACATCACACTGTATACCACCAGATGAATCCGCAACTGGCCTTGAACAGGCGGAATTGCTGCAAGCTGCATTTGCCTCATCAAACGAGGACGCAAGGAGTTCATCCGCCTAGGTTTTTTGCGAGACGACAATGTTGAAGTGGAAAATAGAGCAGAGTTTAAAACACGTATACAACCGTAAAATGACCACAATAAAACGGAAAAATGGGGTGTAAAATTGGATAAAAAAGGGAACCACCGCAAAATTACCAGTAAGCGCCAGGAAGACGCTTTGGCCAGCACCACTTTAGTCGATCCAAGATATCTTGGATCAGAGGAAATTTGACAATAGTCAAATTTCGTTTCAAGTGTTTATTCAAACATTGTTTTCCACGTTAATTCAACTAAAAATCTCGATCAGTATGGCACGCAAAAATCGAGTTACCGCGTAGCACTCACACAGAGCAATTTGTTGAAATACATACTGTAACGCGCACCGGGTATTTGCTATAGGTCCGCTGTTATTTTCAGAGATAGAATATGCCAGGAAAGACATCCTGCGCATGGTGCAACGCGAGACGTTCAGCAACGAACTGGCAAACCTTAAAGCGTGCAGCACTCAATCGACCCACGTTAGTCAAGCATGGAAAAAACGAAACCCAATCCGTCGCCTGTACCCAACTCTGATCGAGGGAATTATCTGCGTTTGAGGGCGGTTGAACTACACGGACTACGAGGAGAGTTTGAAGCACACTGCTATCCTTCCCAGTAGGCACCCAGTTGTCAAGGCGCTGGTGCGTCATTTCCACGTCTCAGAAGGCTACGGTGGAGTGCATCACTTGCTAAGTGCGATCCGCACTAAGTACTAGATACTGCATGGAGCTAAAACCGTGAAGCGAGTGGTCGGAGGCTGCATTCGCTGCTGGAAGCGCACCGCCACTCCGTGCCAGCAACAGATGGCGCCATTACCCTGTGCCAGGGAGGAAATTGGTTGGTTTCCTTTCAGGAATGTGGGTAAGGATTTCTTTGGCAATATTGTTTTAAAGCGAGGAAGGACTGTGAAAAAGCGCTTTTGGTGCATATTTAATTGCCTGCAAACCAGGGCAGTGCACTTGGAAGCAGCCCACGACCTCTCGACTGATGCATTCATTACGGCATTCATCCGTTTCGTCGGCAGACGGGGCCGCCCATTCGAAATATATAGTGACAGCGGAAAGAATTTCGTCGAGGCGGTTAGGGAATTACGTGATGGTATTAAAAAATTGGATTAAATTCGGATTGACGGAGAGCTATGCCCTCGTGGTGTGCAATGGCATTTCAATCCATCATTTGCAAGTCACAGGGGCGGGGTGTGGGAAAGAATTATCCGCTCCGTAAGGAAAATATTGTACAGCGTATGCAATGAGCAACGCCTTACTGATGATTCCCTAGCCACTGTATTCGTCGAGGTAGAACGGATTCTAAACAATCGTCCGCTAGTTCCACCCACCTCCGATAGCCAAGATGCTCCTCCATTAACTCCAAACAGCCTACTTCTCATACGAGGCGAAACCTTGCAGCTACCAGACATCAACATCAGAGACAGGTATACTAAGCGCTGGAAGCAAGTAGCCCACCTAGCCACGGGAGTCTGGAAGAGATGGTTAAAAGAATATATAACAACATTACAATCTCGACAGAAGTAGCAGCTTCCGACCAAGTCTGTCGAAAAAGACGAATTAGTGTTGGTGGCTTCCGAGAAACTACCAAGGGGTTGTTGGCCGCTGGGACGAGTCGTAAGTTGTGAAGCCAGCAATGACGGTTTAGTAAGGACGGTGTACATTAGAACGAACTCAGGCGTATTAAAATAGATGTCAGAAAGGTGTGCCGCCTGGAGGGCGATGAGTAGCAGCGTTTACGTCTGGCTTGGAGTAAAAGGTGGTAGTCATGGAAAACGGCTTTCACCCAAGCCGTTCGATTCCCAAAAACGTCCACGAACGGCGCTTGGTGTTAGTCATGGAAAACGGCTCCTGCCAAGACGCTCTCTTGTGATTGCGTTGCTTTCCCTTCTGTTTTTCTAAGGAGCGCTACTGTAGGCAGTTGTAGGACCGAGAGCCAGAGTGGAGTCGGGGACGTACGAGACGTCAATCGCAGCAGAATTTCGGAGGCACTGTAACGCGTTTATCTACCCATGAAATTATTCTACTCTTCGTTTTGCGGTCTAGTCTACAGACCTAGGCCGATCGTTGATGGATATCGACCAGTGTTCGGCTGGCTAGCCGAACAACCTCCTCGTGGCGTCAGCAGGGTGGTTCGGGTTTAACCCGTTCCATCAAATAGTTCGGCGGCAGTGCTCCAGGAAGTGGTGGGTTTCGCCTGGCAAGCGTTCTCCCTATAAAAAGCCACAAATGTCTGCTTAACAACACTGTGACGTGGCGGTCGTGACTCGCCACAAAATAAAGTCACTGCCACGTGGATATCTGGATAATTCTCTCCAACCCACGGACACCAATCTCCTACTCGCATATTGATGACATTATCAAACATTAAAGATTAGAGCAGCACAACTACAAGCAAAAAATACACAGCTACATACACATACACACAAAATGATATACATACATACCCCCTACACAAACACAAACTGCTATGGCAAACATATCGGTGTTAAATAAATAAATAAATAAAGTTTTTATTCTCGACAAGGCGAGGCACGCCTTTACAGGCATGATCATTATGACAACAATGCGCGGTCAAGAATGTGCAAGAATACGTTATGTTTGCCGTACCAGTGAATGTTTATGTAGGGGTTATGTAATTATGTAGCTGTGTGTGTGGGTGTGTAACTGTGAGGTTCCTGTTTGTAATTGTGCTGCTCTAATTTTCACTCTCATATCGTCGGCAATGCTCGAGTAGAAGATGGATGTCCGTGCGTTGGAAAGGATTATTCGGATACCCACGGGGCAGTGACTTTATTTTGTGGCGAGTCACGACCGCCACGTCACAGTGTTGTTAAGCAGACATTTGTGGCTTTTTATAGGGAGAACGCTTGCCAGGCGAAAACCCACCACGTCCTGGAACACTGCCGCCGGACTATTTGCTGGAACGGGTCAACCCCGAACCACCCAGCTGGCACCACGAGGAGGTTGTTCGGCTAGCCAGCCTTCTTGATCATGCATCGTTATGTCAAAATGATCATGTCTGTAAAGGCTTGCCTCACCTTGTTGAGAATAAAAGATTTATTTATTTATTTATTTATTTATTGTTAGCGTTGTAGGTGTGTCTGTGGGTGCATGCTAATCACCGGCACTGGTTCCGTGCGTGTGCGGCTACCGACGACCTTGAATCTCCAACCCTACTCTTCGCCGAACATGACACTTTCAGCCCGGAGCATGTGTCGCACCTCCTTCCCCGTTCACTGGCCCTTGTCCAAACACCATGTTTATGCATGCCATTGAACTCTCACCCTGTGATTGGACCGTCCCTCGATTGGTCAACGCCATTATCTTAATACTCGTAGCACTCAGGTGTGGTGACTAGTTCCCTTTGATTGTCCGGCGGAGACAACTCGTCCCTCCTATTGTCTACTGACACCTTGTTGTCAACTTGCATACACCGGGATACTGAACGATTGAAGTATGTCCCAATTATCAACTGTATTTATTTTGATAGTACCGTAGTATTTGTGATCCGACTTGTTATGATTTCGGGATCTTTGTCTACGCGTTATTCAACGTTCACGGTGGACGTTACAACACACCGCGGACTTTCTTACGCCATTTTCTCTATTCCGTTTTCTTTTCAACAGTGTTGATGGGGATCTTCTTCACTGTGATGCTGCACCTGCCTCCTTCGATGCCACGTTTCTGGAAGCTGTTCTTGAAAGCAAATTAATTCAACATGTCGCGGCACCTACTCGCATTATCCCTGGTCAGACGCCGCAATACTCGATCTTGTGCTTTCGCCTACACCATCGGATGTTTCTAATTTGAATGTTTTGCCACCAATCGGGAGGAGTGACCACTGTCTACTTTCCTTTCAATGGACCACACGGTTAAGCATTCACAACCGCTGTGTCTATCGGCGGAAGTTCTGGCGTGCTGATCCAAACCACTTGAAGAAGGCCGCCAGCGAGCAGGATTGGAGTCTCCCTCAGCGCTTGGACGTCGATAATGCTTGGAGCCTTGTTTACCCGAAAATGTTGTCCCTTATTGATGATGTTGTTCCCATATCCAAACGAAAGCCATTTACTAGAGGTGCCCCTGGATTGACCGAGAGCTACGATCTCTCATGTACCAAAGACACAAACTTTGAAATCGCTATAGGCTCTCGAGATTGGAAACCGATTATGGCAATTATAAATTGGTCCGGAACGTATGTACATGGAAAAAACGTACGAAACGGCAGCAGTACGAAGGTCAGCTAGCTGAACATTCCAGGTCTATACCGAAGCTGCTTTTCTCCTACTTGACAAGGAGCACCACAGCGGGAAGTGGAATACCATCCTTGCATTCCCACGATCTTAACACCGTTCTCCATGACGATGTCGATAAAGCTAATCTTTTAGCTCGCCATTATTCATCGGTCTATACAACGGAGGTGCCGTCAGTTGATTGTTATTCATCCTTGCTCTTCGTTTTTAGGGATGTGGACATAAATGTTACTATGGTATACAAACTTTTGTGCGAGTTAGATCCCAACTCTTCCCCGGGACCTGATGGATTGCATCCTCTCTTTCTCAAGATTGTGGCCGAATATATCGCTATTCCCATCTGCCACGTATTTCGCTGCTCACGTGAGGCCGGGCGTCCTCCGCTAGCCTGGAAAGTGGGCACAGTCAAGCCCAAATACAGAGGAGTAAATCGACAAGATCCTGCGAATTATCGGCCCATTTGTCTAACATCTGTCGTCTGCAAGGTTATGGAGAGGATTCTTAAGCGAGCTCTCAATCCGCATTTCCAGAACCTCAAGGTCATTTCAGCTGCGCAGCGTGGGTTTTGTCCTTCGCGTTCATGTGTCACCAATCTTCTGCTATCTCAAGAAAAGTGGGCGAAATCCATGGGTGCTGGTAAGCGGCTAGATGTCGTATTTTTGGATTTTAGTAAAGCTTTTGACAAGGTTCCACACAAATTTTTGTCTGGCAAACTTCGCAGTATTGGTATTGCAGGAAAAATCCCCTCTTAGCTCACTGATTTCCTGCATGACCGCGCTTTCTGTGTGCAAGTAAATGAGGCCCTTTCCTTCCCTGCAAATATGACCAGCGGTGTTCCGTAAGGCTCTGTTCTTGGCCCTGGCGTCTGTACTACGGGCAGATTGCTTGATTTACACAGAGGATTTAAAGATATGAATGGAAGCCTCCTGTCTAGATGAAGCGGATTTTCTGCAAACAAGGCTCGCTTCGCTGCACGATTGGTCGATCAGGTGTCAGTTACCCATAAATCACGATAAATTTTCCGTTCTTCCGATCGGTGCCTCCGAACCATTTGGAATTAATCATATCGGTGGGCTTTTGCTGCCGAACTCTAATCGTGAGAGGGACCTGGACGTCATTATGACCCCAGACCTAAAATCGACTGAAGATACCTTTAGGAACGTCGCTTCTGCCAACAGGTTGTCTTTCGCCTTACGACGACCTTCGCTCGCTTGACTCCGGAGATCTTCAGGCTCCTGTTCACTTCTCATGTACTTCCAATTCTTGAGTACGGACTGCCCGCTGTTTATTCTGTTTCAGTTTGAATGCAACTTGATTGGAGTTACGAAACCTGTCTTACTGGCAGCTTCTCCAGTGCCTGAACTTGTTTTCCCTATCCTACCGTCGAGATCGCGGGGACTTGATTTTCACACGGCGTATCGTTTAGGGGAACTTGAAGTTAAATTGCAGAATTTCTTTCCACTCAATTCTTTCAGTTCGACTCGGGGTCACCATTGGAAATTGTTTAAACAAAGGAGACTTCGGGTCCGTTGTGAGGTCACTCTGTCTACCGGGTAGTGAACGAATGGAATAATCTAACTGTGTATGTCGTTGATGCGCAGTCGGAGGAATCTTTCAAACATCAATTGGATTCTTACCTGTTGCCTAAACCCGGAGCTTGTTGCTTCTTGTTTCAATGCAGCGGTTCCATTGGAACCGACTTGCGATGTCCACCTTGATCCCTGTGACGAACGGGAGGCGATGGAGCTGACAAAGGATTTTTACTTCTGCTTTCTACATTCCAATGTTCTAACTCACTTGCCGCTATATTTCAACTTTTTCACTTTTATTCATCTTTGCAAATTAGGAATGGTACATATCAGTATTTAGATGTTTGAAAGTACTGACCTATTTACAAACACGTTGCGCAAGAAGTTTAGCCAATAAAAGCCTTACTTTTTGTGAACGCAGGAATCGGTTGTCCTAATAAACAACAGCCCGCATTCGAAAGCGCGCCAGTGGCGGATAGGACGGTCCCAAATTTAGCAGCCCCGAGATAGCTAAACGTTTCCTTGACGCCCGATATGTACTGAATCAGCCCATTTAGAGGGTAGCCTGTACTGGGAGCCCAGGGAGCGATTCGGGAAGACAGATCGAGTGGCAGGGAAAATTTTATTGGTGCAGTGAAGGGTTCCCTGTGATCTAGCTATAACAGAACGACACCGTTGACGCTTGTTGGGCGGAGCCTGGGATACTAGTCGGTAAACGATAATACGTAAGAGAGGTGTCAAATACTGGGCAGTATAGAAGTTGGAGGTGAATGAACCCAACGTATATTGTGCAGGCTACAAGCATATGAAACGAATCAGACAGAGCGAGAAACGTGCGGCGAGATACTCACCAAAACGGTTTGTCAACGGACGTGCAGTCAGTAAAACAAATGGACTTTTCGAAGGTTAAAACAACCGTAAAATCCAATGTTACAAAATACTGAAAGAGCTTGTTTTCCGGTTCACTACAAGGGCCTCCCCCTAGAAGGCTGAAAAATAAAAGCCTTCGATGGAGTTGTTAGTGGGAAAACGGAAGGTGAAGGTGGATGCGAATATTTGCAGGGGCTTGAGTAGGGGTTTCAAAGTGGGGTGTGTAACAGATTTCGTTGGGTCCAGGCTTTTGTTAGTTATTTATGACGATCGTGTGGACCAAAGTGGACCATCGGTGGGCCGTCGGGGCGGGCTGGTCGGACTGCAAAGGAACTGGTTAGTCCAAAAAAGCCGACAGGATCTTCCCATTGCTGCAGACCCGACGGTGCGCTTTGGAGGTGTCACTATTCCACCGCACTTTAGTCCATGGTCCTCGTCTTACGAAGAGATCCAGGCGTCCTCATCGGCAATGCCTAGGCGGCGTTTGGGGACCAATACGTTCGTTGGTGTCTGCGGTCGAGGGCGACTGTCTGTTCCTTGGGTGAGGAAGGGTGCTTTAGGACAGCTTGCGAGTCACTCCACGGTTGCGTTGAGCAGGTTGGCGAGTTACTCAAGGGATGCCTGGGATGTTCCGGCGGCTGAGTTTCTGGAAAGTAGAACACAGAGGGCGTGGGCAAGGGTCGGGGAATTGGTTTGATGCCGGAGAGGGAACAGGACATGCATGATAAAAGCAAATACGCTTTTTAGGTTTTCAAGATGTTTTGGGTTTTTTTGTCAATTTTGCAATACGTTTGTGGATGAGACGCAAGATAATCACTAAAGACGAAAAAGGCGTGTTAGTGGAAATAGAAAACGTTTACGAAATCTGAAAAACGGACCGGAGTTTTAACCTGACTACTGCGTCGGTCGGTTGCCTGCGGTTGCGGGCCAAGGGGTACGGAGGGTTCCGGGTTATCCAGTGCTCGGGAAGTCACCACGAGTGCGGGTGCTTGTGCGAGAGCATCAAGATGGGCTTCAAGTGGCTCGTCAAAGAAAGCCAATTTGAGACGGTCGATGGACACCGTTGTTCCGTGACCATTCTGGTCTAAATTAAAATGTTTCGGAGTCCGTTGCAGAACTCTGAAAGGGCCAGTGTGGGGAAACTAGAGAGGGCGCAGCACTGCGTCGCTGCGGAGGAAGACGTGAGCGCAGGTAGAGAGTCCGCTGTGAATTTGCACATCTCTAGTCTGTTCACGGGGCAGGGTCGGGCGTAGTGAACGCATGCGTTGAGCTAGGGAGGACGCAATGTCAGGCCGAGGCATACCCGACGATGCGGGAGGTGAAACAAACTCTCCTGGTAACTTGAGCGTTGTGCAGTAAACCAGCTCTGCTGGTGCACATTGCAAGCCAGCTTTGATGCTGCTGCGAATGCCTAAGAGTACGAGCGAAATGTTTTCGCTCCAGCTAGGGTCGGAGGAGGCACAGAGCGAGGCTTTAAGCTGTCTATGGAAGCGTTCAACTAACCCCTTGGCTGCTGGGTGATACGCTGTGTTATGAATGCGGCGACAGCCTAAAAAGTTGCAGAACGTATCGAATTGTGAAGATTCGAAAGGCTTTCCTCGGTCAGTTGTGGTGGTGGATGGGCATCCGTAGTGCGAGACCCATCGGTCCGAGAAGGTCCGGAAAACAGCCTCAGATGTGCAGTCTGTTACGGGAATGGCTTCTTGCCATCTGGTGAAGCGGTCGACAAATGTAAGAATGTGTACGAAACCGCGCGAAGGAGGCAATGGACCTACCAGTGCTAAGTGTACGTGCGAGAACCGAGAGCCCGGGGCAGGAAATGAACCAAGAGGACTGCGGGTGTGACGATGTACTTTAGAGCGCTAGCATTGAAGGCAGGTGCAAGCCCAGGTACGAACATCTTTGTTTACGCGTGGCCAAACGAAACGTTCGGTGATCAGTTTTAAATATGCACGGATACCAGGATGTGATAGTGGGTGAATTGCGTCAAAGACTGTGCGTCTGAAGGAGACGGGCACGAGAGGTCTAGGACAACCTGTGGAAGTGTCACACAGGATGGTTCCTTCAGTGGTTTGGAGAGGAACAGGTTGCACATGCAGTGAAGTGGACTGCAGAATGCGCTGTATCTCTTCGTCTTGAGCCTGAGCCGATGCCATTGCGGCAAGGTCGACTGTATGCAATGACTGCAGAGTGAGGTTGACGCGTGACAGAGCGTCGGCGACGAAATTGTCGACACCTGAGACATGCCGTATGTCAGCAGTGAACTGCGTGTCAAAGTCTAGGGGTCTTGTTTACCGTGGTGAGTATTTGTCGCTAGCAGAGTTGAAGGCAAAGATAAGAGGCTTGTGGTCGGTGTAGACCGTGAAAGCGCGACCTTCAAGTGTGTGCTGGATGTGCCGTATCGCTAGGTAAATGGCCAGCAGTTCTCTGTCAAACGTGCTGTAGCGGGATTCCGCTGGCTGCAGGCGCTTGGATAAGAACCCAAGGGGTTGCCAATGCCCACCAACGTGTTGTTGGAGGACGGCTCCTACCGCGACGTCTGAGGCATCAGTCGTAATAGAAAGCGGTGCAGTCGATTCGGAAGGAGCGAGGAGGGCTATGTTGGAGATAGCATCCTTTAGCTGGACGAAGGCTGCCTGTGCTGTGTCAGGGAAAGCGAACTTGCGTTCATTTCCTCTGAGTAGGTCAGTCAGTAGTTGCATGAGCTGAGCACAGCGCGGAATGAAGCGTCGATAGTAGTTGACTAAACCACAAAATCGACGGATGTGCTTGAACGAAGTCGGAGCTGGGAAGTCCTTGATTGCCTGGATCTTATCAGGAAGGAGTTCGATACCAGACGATGAAAGGTGGCACAGGAATTCTACCGTTGATTTGCCGAGTTCGCACTTAGTCGGGTTGACTGTGACACCGTGTTGGGTCAAGCGCTGGAAGAGAGTTCGAAGATGCTCGAGGTGCTCTAGTTCCGATGAACTGGCTACTAAGATATCTTCGAGGCAAGAATTTGAGAAGTCTAGGCCACGCTTGACATCGTGGATGAAGAGTTGGAAAGTTTGTGCCGCGTTGCACAGTCCAAATGGCATTCTTAAAGATTCAAACTAACTGAAAGGAGTGATGACGGCTGTTTTAGGAATGTCATTGTCTTCCACAGGTATCTGGTGATAGGAGCGAACCAGATCGATCTTGCTGAAGATCGTCTTACCTGTGAGGCATGCGGTAAGGTCCTGCATGAGTGGGATGGGATACCTATCTGGGACGGTTAGGCGATTGTAAAGGCTACAAGAATAGGAAACGAATCAGACAGAGCGAGAAACGTGCAGCAAGGTACTCACCAAAACGGTTTGTCAACGGACGTGCAGTCAGTAAAACAAATGGACTTTTCGAAGGTTAAAACAACCGTAAAATCCAATGTTACAAAATACTGAAAGAACGTGTTTTCCGGTTCACCACACGCTCTAACTAAGGAAAGGAGCATGCACAGCACACAGGGCGTCGGGAGAGGAGAGTAGCTAATTTTTGTCATGAAAAATTGGCCTGGAGGGACTTTGTGTTCCAGTATATTAGTCTAAATGGTGATGCTTTCATAACTGAATTTGAAAGCGATGTGTATAGGTCGCTTTGTGCTTAGGTATGTACAAAAAATGGTAGTTGGTAATATTTATTGGTTGTAAATTTCGCTTTCATTCATCGCGATTTTAAAATTACAAATAATACAATTATCAGACAAGAGATATGTGTACCCTTCATCCAAGCAAGTAACTTACTGCAAGCATAAACTTTACATACATGAAACAATTGTAATGACACTTATTTGCTCCATAAAACAGCCGTTTACACTACACTTATTTAGCATTTGCCTGCTTTCCATTATGCCGTGAACTTCAACTACACATGTAGTCATCATTTTAATTTATCATAACTGTTTTCACGAAGCAACTCTATATAGCATTATTTTCTATTTCCCGCACCTTCGTACGACAAAAATTAAGAATATATTCTGCAGCTACTCAAACAAACGAGGATGTTACCGAGGACAACGGTAGCGAAACCCTTTCCCACAAAGACAAAAATTAGCCCTTCCCGTCGGAGAGCGTCGGATTAATCGAAAACAGCTGATCGTATTTTGGGGGCGATACTGTTTGCTGTACTGGCTGCTGGGGATGAATGTTATGGAGTATGTTGTTAAGGCTTGATAAAGGTTTAATAAGGGTATATTGATTTAGTGGAACTGAATATGGTGGTGCATTATTTTACGATGTTTGAGACGGTGTTGGTTTTAGTGCGCAGGTATTGTTTCCGTTTCGTTTCAATGGCTGTGGATGATACTGTTGCGTTCCGCGCTGCTTTTCGCCAATATTATAAGGCGTTTGGTTAATTCAAAGAAGATTTGAGGCGGTTTCAACTTCAGACGGCGACGAGTTTTTACAAATATGACGAGTTGACCGCTGTGTCGTTTGAGAAGAGGTCAGGTCAAGGTCTACCCGACGGGATGCCGTACAAATGGGTACAATATCGTTGTGTCCACTGCACCCGGAAAGGAGAAGGTGGCAGTCGGTAAGTGCGAACGTTGTGTTATGCGTAATTCATGTTGCATAGGTATGTCAGCCTCTGTTGTAAATGGAGCATATCCATCAGTGCTAAGGGCATTTACTATGAGATAGGCTCGCATTGGCTGTTGCATAATCCAAGTTTGTACGTGGGTAACCGGCGTCTGACTCCCGAGGCGGAGCGGCAGGTTTTTGATTTAATGCAGTCCTTCCGTAATACCGGAGCATTGCGAGATTATGTCTTGGAAAGATTTAACAAACGATTGGATCGACAGGACCTCTTTTCGTCCGCCATCGCTTAGGTGGGGTATCTAAGGAGAAGGATGTAAACGCGGTAGCGGAATTGTTGAGTAAGAATGGCGGCGTACGAGTAGAAAGAGATGGGTCGCAGGTTCGATTCGTATTTTTCGTTCCTGCTTCAATGACTTCCATAGCGGGGAAATAAGGGTACGTACTTCTTGCGGAGGCGACGCATCAGGTGAACTGCGGTGCTTATGTTCTTTGGCACTGCATGGTGATTGACGGTTTCGGTGTAGGTTGCAGGGTGTTTTACGCTTTAATGCCCATTGAGACGTCATGCAGTTAACTGGAGGTTGCTCGGGGCATGTCGGAAATGTTGCCCACCATTTTGTCAGCGAAGACTATAGTCATGGATTTGTGCCTTTGTCAAATGAAGGCATTTAAGTCGCTATATCCACGGACCACGGTAGTATTATGCCGGTTTCATTTCCTGCGGGACGTCTCACGCAAATGCTAGTCTTTGTCAAAAGTGAAGAAGGCGGACAGAGTTTTGCTCAATCAGTGGATGCACAGCTTAGTGTACACGAAGACGGAATTGCGAGTTAAGATGATGCTCAGAGCTATACGGCTTAGAAGCAAAGAGGCGTTCACTTACCTCAGTCGGACATGGTTTCCCTTCGCAGGAAGCTTGGCGTACCACAGGTTGCGCAATGTGCGCAAGTTGGTTGCCTTCACTACAAACAGAGTGGAGAACGAGAATAAGCACCTCAAGTGTGGATTAAGCGAAAGAACATCGCCTTTGCAACTTTTTGAGGCAGTTGCACGGAGAGCACGCGATGCTGAATCCCGTTGGACCACGTCACTAGGCAAATTGCGTAGGTCGAAATCGCGCACCATTCCGGGAACAGGACAGGTGCGGGAGTTGGTTTCCTGCCTTTCTACTTGTGCTGCTGCCATATTTATTCGGCACATTTCTTCGGAGACGGTCACATTAATACCGCCTAAGGACAGCGGGTATGAATTATTGGGTAAGGGAGACCGAAAGCACAAGGTTGTTATGTGTAATGAGATGAGCTGTGATTGCAGGTTCCTTAGGCAATGGGATATGCCATGCGCACACACTGTGCGAGTAGCTGGCATGTTAACGGCAGCCGTAATCTCCCTTATGCATGGAAGGCGTTGGTCAATGTGGCACCGTCAGGTTCCTATCCCTGATGGGGAAAACTTCCATGCGGAAGTTGCACCCGTGCCCTCCACATCCGCCTCCCGCAAGTCGTGTTAACGCGTGAGGAGAAGTTCTCTCATGCTAATCGGCTGTTCGGTGAGTAAAACGTTGCCATGACCAGCCTGGGTACAATGGTTTTCCTTGAGGCGGCGCATTTCTACCAAAGCAGCCTGAATACCTTGCTTCGTAGGCAGAGACTGGTATGAACTGGAAATTGCTTTCCTGACAACGTCCACCAGGCGGACGCCAAACCACAGCGTCACCGGCCCAAGGCAACAAAAAGGAGGCAGTCGCTCTCGCTTAGGGTGATGGAAGCCCCGCAACTGTCCCTGAAACGCACCCCTTGCACTTCCGACGCATGCCGACTGTCACCTCCGGAGTGTGCAAAATGGTGAATAAACGCGCCAGAGCAGGGCATATACAATCTGCAAACAAAAACGAAAACGCATGCACCATTTACGATACGGAGGATGAACCGAGGATTATCGGAGACATCGTTCACTAGGTGATGTGCTGCAAATGCAACTGGTGGCTTCATCAGGTATGTGCCGCGTACAACGGAGATCAGGAGCACTATACGTGCGTCTTTTGCATGTGAGTTCACATTTTCTAACCCAATTCCCTTTCATGCATGCCATTGAGAGCGACAAACCGGCCATTTTAGAGCCGCCCTCTGGCGCTGCAGCGGCATGACTCCACCGGATGTAACCCACGCTGCCTGAAAACCGCTGGGTACTGCTTGGAGCACACCGCATAACAGCCTAGTGGGTGGCTCTACGAACGACGATTATGCGTTATTGGTTATTTATGACAACGGAGCCCTATCTTCAGTGGCAGATTATTTGGTATGCGAAGCTTCACCATAGAGTGAAACAGGTAAGGGTAAGTCATGTTCGTCCCGTGGTATGTATGGACACATAATAACCCTCGCACTTGTTATCCACATGTCTTTCCATGGTCCTTCGCAGGTGTCCGCTAGAAACAGCAAGAATGGAAGCCCTCAGCAGGTACGTTTAGTATTTATTTCCCATTTCTATTGCCATTGCATGGAATATAGCCCGGACCTCAGTGATCCACTGTGTTAACGCGACAAACCTATACTGTCCTCAACAACAGCGCCAGCACTTTGCATGGGCCTGGGTAACACTTCCCCCGTGTACAATGAACAATGAATAATGATTTATGACGGGTAAAAAAGCAGGTGCTTGACATGTCCCGTAGGGTGGATAGCGTGACAAAAAAGGTAGCGAGGGGAAATGTTGTCAGTTCGGGCGCTTACAGATGTAACTGCATTTTCTTATAAAAAGGTTCGAAACGAGAATATACGCACACGAAGCAACAGGAGAGTAGTTATTGTTCACATCATAGGCAAGAAAAATTTTAAAAATACGATAGCAAGGACAACGCTTACTTGTGTGCGATTATCGTCGGTCGACAGGATACAGAAATCCAGTGTCCATAGTATTAGCATTTATCAAATTTCGTGCAAGTCGTTTGGAGTGACACGCTCTCGAGTAGGGTTATGGCACTAGCCCCTGTCTGTTGTGCATTAGTGCCAGCATCTGGTGGTCATGAGCTATAGCACGTAGTGTAAATGTGACAGGGTATCGTCAAGGCGTATTTGCAAAGGGATTGGGTGGATGCATTAATTACATGTCCGGGGAGGGCCTTCCAAGACTGTGCCACTCGAAGGGAAAAATAGTGTCGCCGACATTCCAGGCAGCTGTACTACCTGACTAACTTAAACTGGTGACCTCTTAGCGAAGTGTTGTGACTGAGTATTAGAAGGGAATGGCATAAATAATTAAATAAATAAATAAATAGTATATTCTCGGTAAAACGAGACACACCTGTAAAGGCGTGATCAAATATGCATACAAGCGTAGCTTCTGTGGAATGTTAAAACATCTCGTTTTAATGAAAGTTATAAAAGAAAAGATGTTGTCCGTATGAGTGAGCATACTGTCAGGTAATAGTCAGACACAGGGACATTATGGCGCTGTGGCGCGCAAAAATCCGTCAAAATGGAGCTGGAGAGGGTTTTACGAGTGGGTACTAGGTTAGTCGAGGGATTACGGGGACGGACGTACCCCGAGCGTCTACTTAGTTTGGGAATGCATTCCATGCACTACCGAAGGCTTAGAGACCTAATCCTAACCTACCGTATCTTGACTGGGAAGGTTGGTCCAGATTTATCTTGGCTATTCAGTCCCGCTAGATTGTCTGTTCTACGCGGTCATTCGTTGGAGCTGGACAAACCGCGGTCCGATCGGATTAGGGCGGAAATCCGGCTGTCACGCCGTTATCGACCGCTGGAACATGCTTCCGGAAAGTGTTATCAGGGAATCTACGGTTAAGGGGTTTGAGCGGCAACTTGACGCTCTTGGGTGGCAACACGAAACCTTTCCATTTTCCTGCGTAACTCGCATCTTCGTACTTCGATTTTCTTTTCTCTACTTTTCTTCACGTATTGGTATTATTTTCTTATTTAAGTGCACTTCCTATTCTGTACCTTCGATTTCTCTTCCTATCCTTTGCTTATTTCACGTGACTGCCAAAGCAGGGACTGCTAGGGCAGGAAACGTGGGCATTAACTGGTTGGCCAGGGTGCGATACGGGTGTTTCCGTTTTAGATCCATCAATAACTGAGCACTTCATCAATTCCTGGCTCAACGATCCACTCAAGATGGAACACTCACGAGATTCTCCTATCGTTCCAGTCCCCATCTGAGCTGAACTGAACTGAAAACACAAGTTGGGGGTAATTTCTCCAGGTAGTTCTGTGAGTTCTACGCGGTAACTCGATTTTTTGGCGTGCCATACTGATCGAGCTTTTCAGCTGAAATAACATGGAAAACAGTGTTTGAATAAACACTTGAAACGAAATTTGACCATTGTCAAATTTCCTCTGATCCAAGAAATCTTGGATCGATTAAATTGGTACTAGCCCAAGCGTCTTTGACGCTTACTGGTAATTTTTCCGGTTGTTCCCAGTTTTAATCCCGTTTTACACCCTGTTTTTGCCTTTTTATTGCAGGCGTTTTCCTATTGTGTACGTGTTGTTATTCTAATCTGTTTTCCACATGAACATGGCTGCCTCGCTAAACGCCGAGACGGATGGACCTATGGGGTCCTCGTTTGATGAGGCTACTGCAGGTTGCGGACAGGTTAACTGTTCAGAGCCAGTAACAAATGCATCTGGTGGTATGCAGTGTGACGTCTGCTGCCGCTGGTATCACGAAAGCTGTACCGGCCTACAAGCTGACCAGTACCAAATGCTATCATCAAGCGTCCACTTTCTTTTCAGCTGCGCTGAATGCTGCGCTAAAAGATCGACGCGCCCGGCTGTCACCGGTGCTAAACTTTCAGCGTTGGCTTCA
>CALYDF020000160.1:0-48882 GCA_944474145.2 Dicrocoelium dendriticum
CAGGTGTGTAGGTGTATATGTATAGCCCGTCGCCTTCAGCCAACTGGACTTCAAACGCACTAAGTCACAGGGGTGCAGCTAGGACGCTTCAGCCCCTACGCCTGAAATAAATTATTGAGTAGATTCATGCTGAATGCCCCCTCAGATTATTTCTGTTGCCCAAGAGGAAAACTTGGCCGGGAAATGGTGTAGAAAGCCTCCCGCTGTTTTATCTGAACACCTACGAAATACGCAAAGCTTTTCTGTTCTCCTTGACATTGAGATCATGACTCACCAGCTGAAGTTTCACACCAGAATTTGCATGCTTGTACTAATCCAAATGGTAGCTTCTAAATTACGCTAATTTATTCCAACAACTTGTGCGACAGCGGAACTTCACCTCGAATTCCTTTCATTTTTACTGCTTGTTCGATCAGCCCATGCGTCAATTGCATGCTTATGTAGGTCATTAAACTCCATCGGTTAGCAGCATACGTCGAACCGCAGTTGAACGTTAAGATTACATAAAAGGAATCGAGTAGGTGCCAGTTAAACGAAGTGGTCTCTCAAAAATTTTGTGAACAACTTGCTTCCCTAGAACCACCATTATCAAGATCTCCGCCGCCTTTATCTCTTATGAATATGGCAGCATATCAGTTAAAAATTAAACACAGTCCGAAACATGTGTCTTCTAGGAAATTCCATCGGTCACAAAACTTTTAATATTACCAGGAATGTGGCCGCCGAATAACAACGATTTGCATCCGCAGCTGCAGTAACACTTACGAAATCTAATGCCCAATTGCCATCATTAAATAGGCAGAGATTGCTGCATATGGCGCTGTGAAGATGGCAATTAAATTTGCTCTGTTGTAAACACGGACCTTGCAGCCCTTCAAATCATTTGATCCAACAACAGCGATTCGACTGTTTTATCCCTGAGTATACCGCCATCACATTGCTTTGTGCGTTGTCTGCTCGCAAGATTAATAGAACGCTTTGTGCGTCATTATAAACTTCACTCGAATTCTACACACTGTGGCAGACCTGACCATATTACGGTGGCATTAGAATCCGATATTGGTGTATAAATGGTTTGTCTCCTTGTAAGTGCGGTACACACAAATCTTATGGGCCGCGCAGCAACCCTGATTTTCCTTTGATCGTGCGACAATTAGAATAAAACATTGAATAAAGACACAACAAGTAAGGTTGCCGAACCGCCGCCTTCATCTAAGGCGTGTCAGAAACTCTTCTAAACGGTAGTCATGAAGTTTGGAAGCTTCGTTTTGCGCAGTCATTGTTCATTTGTGAAACACCAGTCTTGAATTATTTTGCGGCCATATTGTTAAAACATACTGCGCTCTCTAATTTATAGTGTATTCCGCTCAGGAATCTTTAAACCCGACTTGCACTCGTAGGAACCATTATCAAATTCTTTTGATGGCTGGCAGAAAATGGAAAAATCATTCCATGAAGGCTCAGTGTGAAAGCTTCAAATGTTTTGCCAAATCCGGACATTAAATATTGTGAGATAACGGGCCTTAACGTAATGAGAGATGCGTCTCAATGAACGGCATGCTTACTCAATACTATTGTAGATTTGGAGGAGAAAATAGTGGTATCTTAGCAAAATCAAGTAACAGACGAGTTGTCGTTATGCTATCAAATACACGAATAACAGCGGGCCTCACATCTGATGGCCTTCTCCTACATCTGACCTCTTCAACCATTTATCTGTTCCTAGAGATTGAAAATCTTTCGTTCTTGCATACCATTGCTCAGCGCCTATTAAATAAAGAAGGCAGAACGAATAGTTCCCCGTTTCTAAGCCATGCTATAACAGGTACCACTAACATGTGACTGCAATAATGGACATGAAAGTTTTTCTACAAATCAAGTAGCTCACCTTAAACGACACCTTCTTAAAAGGAGGACGGTAAAGTATGTATCATCGAAGCAACTTAGAGTGTCAGAGCATGGAGGGTTTATACTCACAGTCCCCCGAATGCTCTTTAGTGCCATCTGCAATTAAAGGGCAGAGAAACGTACGTTATAATGATGTTGTAAGCCTCCTACATCTACACCCGAAATAGAGTGCCACCACGCGAATGCGATATAATGCACCATAGATTAAACTTGTACTCATATTCTTGTCATGGGTTATTTCAACGTACATCGCATGGAAACCACTGCCAGCATCGGGGAACAATTCTTTACGATCTACAACAGCTCGTAACCATTGTTCCACTTTAACATCACGTCATTTTATTCTATCGAATTGAAACCGGTAGAAGGCCATTTGTGCTGGATCTTGTTTTTACCAACGTGGAACATTCGATCAATGTGTTGGTTGTAGACTGCGTTTTGGGCCGCATTAATCATGCAGTCATCAGTTTCATGTTCATTTGTATTGGGGAGTATCTGGCTAAGTACCATCACCCGCTATGACTGATGAAGCCAGCTGGTAAGTACCACAAGCTGGCGGTTCTTTGTTGAAGCCCTACAGAAATCGTCTTGCATAATTAGTCAAAAGTTAAATGGAATAATTCATATGCTTCAGATTAAGGGCATGCATTGGAAATAAAGCAATTGCTTTCGCAGAGGAGGGAACGCGTAAGT
This sequence comes from Dicrocoelium dendriticum, assembly GCA_944474145.2. Taxonomy (NCBI): domain Eukaryota; kingdom Metazoa; phylum Platyhelminthes; class Trematoda; order Plagiorchiida; family Dicrocoeliidae; genus Dicrocoelium; species Dicrocoelium dendriticum. The sequence continues at coordinate 2,602 of CALYDF020000160.1, forward strand.
GGAGGACAAAACAAAGCGCAGCTTAGGCAGTGTAAGGTTAACTCCAAGGCTAGAAATTTGGGATGGATAGGGAATCCAATCTACGTACTGCACTCAACCGCTAACAGAGAACGAAGTCCCATACCATCAGAACGGCGCGAAAACTACAGCCCTAACTTCAAACTACTGCGGAAGCACCTTAATCGCCTTGGTAATTAAAATAGGAATTTCCTACGCTCTGTATAGCTGCTAACCTGAAAAGAAGGGTTACAGAAGCAGCAAAGGAGTTGCAGATGCAATGTACCTCACAGTACAGATGGTCCGCTATCAAGCGCTCTTAGATTTGTTTTCCCCGCTGAACTGCTTCAGCTACATCTCCTATACTACAGAAGCTGTATTGCGTTAACAGACGCCTCTGCGCAACCATGGCCCCAGGGCGTCGATACCATTTCTCAAGAGGCAATGGGTGTAATAGCAGGACAATCAACAGAAACTATGGTAGTTTTTCTAGTGCTACTTATAAAATACCACGTTTCTGTAGTGTGAAAGCTTGGAATAATAAGTTCAAATGACAAAGCGGATGCAATACTTATGTTTCACACTACCTCCTGGTATCGTTCCCTATACCTTCCAAGGTCATGGTATCCATGGTTGCCGATAAGCTGTTGTACTATCCGGAAAATTGCAAAAGCATTACACTAGTGCATCACGGTTTCCGCCGGCAGTGATCGTGCACAATGAATGTACCAATAGCACCATGTACTTGGACTAAATGAACTGATGCTGGAGAGTAGGTCAACGGGACCTACCCAGCTTTTTGATGACATTCGATTAGCAAGCTCAGGCATTTGCAACCTTTATTCTAAGCACGCCTCTTTCTGAACATTTCTATTTCTCATCGCCCCCACTCTTGATCACCACATTTTCAGCATTCCGCGATGCCAAAAAGACGTAAAGATGTGGTTTTCCTTGACAGTAATAATATACCCCATTATGATGGCCATAAGTATAAGGTTGACATCAGTGCCATTTTCCATATATACCACTTTTGTACGTTCACATCTTCAGGAGAACATTGGTTGTGAGGTAACATCCAACCACTTATCTGTAATTACACAAAAGTCATCGTTGTTACATAAAGTTGTAGTTACTTACTGTCTGCTTTTGATTCTGGAGAGTGAGATATTAAGATATATCGCAAGCTCTTACTAATAGTTTTGTCAAAATATTAATGCGAGCCTAAAGGCCTATGTCGTTGAGTCAGACTGTTTGTGTATGACCCCAAAGTTAAAAACGTGGTGTTCAATCTCATTTTATAACTTTCTAGACAATATATTCTGCTAAATCCACTTTCATCCAATTATGCATACGGGAAAGAAAATCATTTAACTTCAGCTATTTCCAACACTCAAGGATATCTTTTGGGTGCATCAGTGTAACCAAAAATCGGGTTTACATAGCGTGCGTTAGGATCCTGCTAGTGTGTTAAATCTAAGCTCTACGAGACTTCCCAAAAATTGGTTTGCTATATATCGAGTGAATCTAAATACGAATAGAAAAGTTTAGCTCATTAGATTTTGAATCCTATTTCTTTAATATTTTTATTTTTTAATTTTTATATGTCTAGCATAAACATTCAAGTCATAAAGCTTAAATACCGTGAGTGAATCGTGAAATAAAAGTTGTGAAAATTAGCTGCATTCCCTGTTTCGGGCACACACTGCCAGTCTTTTAAAAAGAGCAATAATACGCTTTCCGCTTGGGATAGGATTATTCAACTTGCTTGATGTTTTTAATTATTAAGTTGAGTTTTTCAAAATATCACCCAAGAACAATACGTCTGGCTTAGCTGTCAACAGTTTGCTTTCATAAATTGATCCCGAAATGAATGTAATGTTGGTGTCCAATAATGCAAATAATGGCGCAGACAATTGCGTTTGGGGAGCTTTCTAACCTCTCTATGCCACAAAAGAATATGATAATCTACACTGTTCTCATAAATTGTTGGAATAGGCCATCTTGAAGAAGTTGTGTTTCGACATCTTGTAATGCTAGTAAATCTTTTGAAACAAATCGTTTAAGCTTGCTCCTAAGTTTCTTGCCGCTAGGTGTCCACGATGAATCCCACGGTGAAAAGAAGAGAAAATATTTTTAGATGACAAATGAATACTTCCTTTTTCCGATCTTTGTGACAACTTCATATGTTGCACATTCAAATATCATCTGTACTGGGATAGAGCTTTCATTCAGATAGCCATTGACTACCTCCAAAAGAGACTTGACTTTTGAATGATTATTGATTCTCCTGCAAACAACAATTTCAATTCACTAATATTAAAGAATCAGGCAAATGTCTTGAGAAAAGTGTCGTTACCAGGATAAGAATATTCAGCAACTTGTAAGAAAGTTTTTCTGGAATGTACTAATTTAACAGGTCCTTAGCCTGGATACATTGAAGTGGTTTAGCGAAATGACTTGAACTGATTCTTAAAGATTAATTTGCGTCAGGTCAGACGGTATTTCTTATCCTGTAGGCAAAATAATATTTTCACCAAAAATGTATAAAAATTTCAAGTACCCCAAATATGGTTTCCGAATATCTCTTGGAAAATACCGTGAATGGCTAATGTGAATCAAGAAAACTCCTTGACAAAAGGCAACAAAGCAAGAAAAAATTAGAACTTAAGTATGACTGATTCTTAGACACTTCCATTGCATGGAAGTTACGCCAAAAAGTAACAGCTGATATAGTGAAGAACAGAAGAGAAAAACACGGAACAAACTACCGGAAAGCGTAAGAAACCTACGTAGAAGAATTAGCAACGTAACTGAAAGCGTAAATCGCCTACTTCCAACACGACTACCATTGCGTGTTGAGCACGCCTCTGATTATTTCGAGTATTTTGAGAAAAACCCCTATTTACAAATCATGTTATGTATACTCACCACAAATCCAGATATCCACATGTATGATGCAAGTTGATAAGACCATTCGCAAATTTGAAGATCTCAGTTTAGCTGAATGTTAAGAAAGCATTATAATGCGTCTCCGTTGCTTCGACAGTTAGTCGGAACGGACAAAGTTTTTCGAACAGAGAAACACGCGAGCAAATAGTAGCCACCTGGATTGGGAACATTTCGGGCTAAAGTGACTTAGCCACCAGACGTACACACAAGCAAAGACTGGAAAAATGGCGCATATCTTAACCCTACTCAACAAAACCTAACGGGAAATAAAGACTGGCAGGCATATGAGCTAAAACTAGTGACAAAGGAAAATTCAGTTATTGACTGTTGATTTGTGGGTAGCGGCATGGAGTTTTAATATTCCTGAGCTGAATAATCTAAATGTTCAAAGAGTGGTAGTACTTTCAGGCTGCGGTTCGGCAACCTTACTTGTTGTGTCTTTATTCAATGTTTTATTCTAATTGTCGCACGATCAAAGGAAAATCAGGGTTGCTGCGCGGCCCATAAGATTTGTGTGTACCGCACTTACAAGGAGACAAACCATTTATACACCAATATCGGATTCTAATGCCACCGTAATATGGTCAGGTCTGCCACAGTGTGTAGAATTCGAGTGAAGTTTATAATGACGCACAAAGCGTTCTATTAATCTTGCGAGCAGACAACGCACAAAGCCATGTGATGGCAGTATATTCAGGGATAAAACAGTCGAATCGCTGTTGTTGGATCAAATGATTTGAAGAGCTGCAAGGTCCGTGTTTACAACAGAGCAAATTTAATTGCGATCTTCACAGCGCCATATGCAGCAATCACTGCATAGATAAATGATGGCAATGGGGCATTCTATTTCGTAAGTGTTACTGCAGCTGCGGATTCAAATCGTTGTTATTCGGCGGCCACATTCCTGGTAATATTAAGAGTTTTGTGACCGATGGAATTTCCTAGAAGACACATGTTTCGGACCGTGTTTAATTTTTAACTGATATGCTGCCATATTCATAAGAGATAACGGCGACGGAGATCTTGATAATAGTGGTTCCATGGAAGCAAGTTGTTCACAAGATTTTTGAGAGACCACTTCGTTTAACTGGCACCTACCCGATTTCTTTTATGTAATCTTAACGTTTAACTGCGGTTCGACGTATGCTGCTAACCGATAGATTATAATGACCTACATAAGCATGCAATTGACGCATGGGCTGATCAAACAAGCAGTAAAAATGAAAGGAATTCGAGGTGAAATTCCGCTCTCGCATAAGTTGTTGGAATAAATTAGCGTAATTTAGAAGCTACCATTTGGATTAGTACAAGCATGCAAATTCTGGTGTGAAACTTCAGCTGGTGAGTCATGATCTCAATGTCAAGGAGAACAGAAAAGCTTTGCGTATTTCGTAGGTGTTCAGATAAAACAGCGGGAGGCTTTCTACACCATTTCCCGGCCAAGTTTTCCTCTTGGGCAACAGAAATAATCTGAGGGGGCATTCAGCATGAGTCTACTCAATAATTTATTTCAGGCGTAGGGGCTGAAGCGTCCTAGCTGCACCCCTGTGACTTAGTGCGTTTGAAGTCCAGTTGGCTGAAGGCGACGGGCTATACATATACACCTACACACCTGCACAGGTGACTGGCGTATGCACGGAACATATTAATTGAGTAGACTCATGTTGAATTCCCCCTCAGATAACTTCTGTTTCCCAAGAGGTCAACTTCGCCGGAAAATGGTATAGTAGTGAGGAAGAACGCAGAAAAGTAAAACCTGGCAATTTATGAAGCAGAATAAAACCATCTGAGAAATATAGAGTGAAGTGTTTATGAAGCATTACGTCGCCTTTCACGCAAAGTTTATATACAAATTGTTGGTTGATGAATGACATATGCTATGACCACCAGATTGAACGTTTATCTTTGTAGAAATCCTATTGAAGAAACAGGGAAATCACCCAGCTTTAATCAATAGAGTTTCAAGATATATGAATATTTCCAAAATTGCAGTTAAATAACCGGGAGGATATTTTTGTGTTCGGAATACTTTCAGGATCGCAAACCAATTTTGGCAGAAAAGCGAATAAATGAAATAATCACGCTTATCCACAACTTGATCTTGACCACAAAGAATGTAGTCAACATCAATCTCTACATGAACTGAATGTACAAACCACCTAGACAGAGAGAAATCTTAAGCATTTTGTGTTGCCACTTGAACTAAAGCACTCCAAACGGATATCAATCTTAGCTGTATTTGCTAAGTATAGACTCTACATCTCATAAGCCATTTGAACTATGTGAATATCCCCGTGAGGGAGCATTATTGTTACACCCAGTCCAGTGTATTCTAATCTCATGGAGTATTTAGAAAGCAGTGCACAATAAACAATGAATATATGGGGGTTAAGCAGCGTTGCATCACAAGTTCTGTTGGGTTGTTGGTGAAAATATCAAAATGATAGTGGTAATGCTAAAATCCGCATATGGGGACCAAGTGTCTCCACAAGAACGTAAGCCGAATCCACGGCAGGCAATGGGAATCCATTCAGACTAATGCACACGTTTCATGCAGCTTTTCCACTCCTCGGCCATTTACATATCGAACAGCCTTTGTATCTCAGAAATATTTCTGTTTTCTGCCAACCTCCGCAACCGTGATCCATTCAGCCGTTTTGTACCAAATAAATTTACCTTTTTCTATTTCAGCCTCCGCATCTTCCAACGCTTAGTCCTCGACGTATTTCGTAATCATATTCGCCGAGGTGATAAATCATTGTCACATGTCTCGATTCTTTGGTTTTCTTATACCTACCATTCTACGTGAGACCTTCCCATATTTTACACTCCTGCCACGTAAGCAAATTTATTGTGCGCAAGTATTTCCTTCGCCTGCTTACTAAAATTTTCTGAGGTAAAGGCCTTTTTTTATTCTTACTTTTCCCATGTTGGGTAGTCGCTTATGAAGTCTGCGTTTGTTTAGGAACCAGTTCGCCGTTCTTGTAGAATCTCTTTGTGTCTAAGTTTACGGGTGTTCGAATTCTAATTCTATTGACCCTTTTATCCCTGCTGTGTACCACTCTGTCTCAAGTCCGTTCAGTGAAATAAGATTCGTACCAGTGCGTCGTACACGTGCCGCGTCTAATAAGCACTGAGAACGATTAATAAAACTGTACTTTGAATATATACGGAGTGATATCTTTTGTTTCGCTGTAGTTCGCCAATCCGTGTGGATTCACAACATACACATACGTAACATCAAATCATTTTATGCTCCTGGAGTGATGCTTAGGAAGCAATTGTAGGCAGAAGGATGCAATATCCAACCGACTTTTATGTCGAAGCAAATGAGGTGGATTGGGGGATGATGTCCCCATTTCTTGCACTCTTATCAATAGCAAAAATACTTAACAAGGATGTGTAAAAGAAACATTAACATTGTCAAGGAGATCGTAAAGAGCTCCGCCTTTGCTAGAACAACAGAAGCTAAAAGGCGTAGACAGCTGCTTTTTAATGCATAACGGCGGTCGCTCGCAATCAATAACGATGGACTCCAAAATTTTAAGCATGTGACGTTGCCGATCGCCTAATTTTACAATGAATTTCTTATCATAATTTACTTGTGAATCGGTATTATCAAGTGATTGGTGACTGCATAGCACTTGCGTACGGCCGGGCAACTAGTAAATCCTTATGAGGCATCCACTACCTTACTACAACATCAGAGACCTAACATGCTTAGAATATGGAGGTTATGGTCATCGATCGCTAGCGAACGTCGCTGTCTATTCGAAACTGCTGACCGTGTATTTGGTCATGCGCTTGTAGCGCGAATGCGGTGCTATTCACGATATCCGTAACACTGTTGGCTGTTCATTTATTATTAATTGTTACTCCTCTAACGGTTGGTAATATTGCATAAAATAGCCACGTCATCAGACAATATACGAAAGTACATTTCTTGTTTAAAGCTTAACAAAGGGATATATTGGCTTTAATTGTCCTATATATACAGCGTGTAATAATAATCGTGTCCGGAGCTAGGAGCGGTTTCACTCGTGTGTTGACATACCCAGGTACGCTGAGTTGCTAACTGTCCAATAACGCAGACAGGGGTGAAATGGGGCACAGAGGTGCCGCATGTGTGTCTTCGACCACAGAGCACACCGAGCTGTTCGGTTGTCAGAAGTGAACCTAAACCAGACCTCACAGCCGCAATGAATGCGTCATGCCTGGACCGAAGAGCAAGACCAAAGGAATGCAAGTCGTTCGGCTGTGGGAACGGGCGTTAGCCAGACACCACAGCCGCACTGAAGGTGTCATGCTTCGATCGGTCGTTAGTCGGCCTTCCCGCAGGTGGAAAGCCAGCAAAAGTGTTCCATGCGAAGTGGTTTATGTAGTCCTGGTGCGAGCAATTTTGGAAAACAGCCTGGCTATATGTTGTGACTGCTCGATGGGCGCCGTATTGCTATCACCTCGAAATCTGTTATCGTTTCTTGACTTTCTTCTAACCAACCCGTTAGCTTTAATTAGGCCAATTTGCTGCTAAAGGAAAGCATTCTGCTGGGAGTACATTGTAGGTTTTTAGTCTTGTTCGTTTTACTTGTGATGGCGTGCTTGTTATAGATAAAAATTCACCCTTGATGGGTGCATAAAAAAGGTTTCTTGAATTGATTTGACGAGATATTGATGTTAGATTTGAGTATGTACTTATGCAATGGAGGCACCATTAGAAAGCACACAAATTTAGTTATGGATGCAATTATTTCCCTCCCAGCCAAACAACTGCTAGTTGTATAAATTGATCAGGGCTTCGTTAATGTTTATCGTCTACAATGGAGAATATATTTTTATTCTTTTGCTTACTTATATTTGCCTGCAATGGGTGAAATATCTGTAAAGTTCATCAGATTAGATGTGCGCAATGTCGTTTTCTTTTTGGCTGCAGAGAAGCATTCGTCTGACGGTGCTGGCGAGCAATTTCTGCAATGTCTCCAGTAAAATCTGCCTACATTCCTTCACAAGGTTTTCTCAGTTAGTTCATGTTTTCAAGTTTTATTCTATTAGATGTGTTTCAAGTATCCTCATAAGAAAAGAGTTAAGGGATTAAGATCCGTTGATTTCTTGGGCCATTCAATCCTTCCTCCGTGACCCATTCCGCTTCCACCGAGTGTCTGCTTCAGGTAGGCACGAACCGATTTCGAAAGTGTGCAGGTGCGCCATCCTGCTGCCACCAAACGTTGTTATTTATCCCTTCGGAATGTAGCTGCGGAATGACGCTGCTCGGCAACATCACCAGGCAAGAGGATGCTAAGAAATGTCAGACATTGGCACCATTACCCAATGGCTTCTTAGACACACTCCTGGAAAATAACAATGGCCTAATGATATTTGACCAGTCAACCCAGCCCAGGCCAAGAGCTTCGCGCTATGTTGCACAGGTGAAGCGCTACATTGTTGTTGGTTGCCCAAATATTTTATGGATCTTTGCCTTGCAAAGGGAACACCGCCTCATCGGTGAACCAAGTGAAACGCACGTCCAGACTGTTTAAAACCAACGATCGGAGTCTAGGCGCTTCTGTGAATCACATCACCACCTACAGCCAGGCTGTTTTCCAAAAATTGCTTGCACCAGGACTACATAAACTACTTCGCATGGAACACTTTTGCTGGCTTTCCACCTGCGGGAAGGTCAACTAACGATTGATCGAAGCATGACACCTTCAGTGCGGCTGTGTGTCTGGGCGTACAGCCCCGTTCCCACAGGCGAACGACTTGGCATTCCTTTGGGTCTTGCTCTTCGGTCCAGCATACGCATTCATTTGCGGCGGTGAGGTCTGGTTAGGTTCTACTTCTGACAACCGAACAGCTCGGTGTGCTCTGTGGTCGAAGGCACACATGCGGCGCCTCTGTGCCCCATTTCACCCCTGTCTGCGTTATTGGACAGTTAGCAACTCAGCTTACCTGGGTATGTCAACACACGAGTGAAACCGCTCCTAGCTCCGGACACGATTAGTAAAACTTTCTGTACTGTTATCGTTAGTGTAGGTACAACTGATTCTGGGAGAGCATTGCAAGCAGCACTCCAGACGACTAAGCAGTTCTGCGAATTTTAATGATTCGCCCCTCAGTTTTGTGTTGGTGCTGAGGTGCAGTCCGGAGCGGCGCACATGACGTGAGTCATGCCGTATCAAGTATGCTATAATCAGATCGCCACTTATTTTGCGTTACTGTCCCTTGAAATCCTCCAGTCATTGCAGCCCCTGTTGTTATGTAAGATGGTCCATGGCAATTTGTTCTTAAATGCCCGAAGATGAGGCTGCTCCAATGAATTTAGGTCATGTTTTTACCATGGGATGGAATTCTTGAAGTGCGCATCCGAAATGAAAGCGAACATACGTACTGTGCATTTGTTAAAATATGGAGCTATATTTTTAACCAAAAGCTGGTCGCAAACAGTCTGAGGTGTTGGTTTTCTGTCTTTGAAGACTTTTCTGATGGCTTGGAGCAACCCAATTCCACTTGGACCAGCATACCCAAGTCACATTTGAGAGTTGATTGTCGCAGTACATTCGTTCCGATTCGCTATGAATAGATTCGCCGTTTTCATACGGAGGGTACCTTGCATTTACACAAGATGTAATATAGTATGGATTGCTTTGACTATTGATATACATTGTCTATGGCAATTGAATAAGATGATGGTCGGCATTCACAAGAATTCTGTGCAAACCTTGATGTCGTCGGCAAGCATCAAGCAGTCGGAAGTAAAGTCCTCCGCAAGCTCATTAATTAACACAAGAAACAGACTTGTACTTTAAACTGAACCTTAAAGCACACCACAGTCTACTACTATGGGATCCAATAAAGAGCTCTGAACTCTGACCATTAAATTCCGTTAAAGTTGGAGATTGGCAATCCAGATAAAGCAAAGGTCGCCCATCCCGCAAAGCTGGAGCTTGGAAAGTAGTATCCGATGTACTAGATGTACTAGACAAGCGAAAGCCTTGAAAATATTCAGGTAGCTAACATCAACACCTTCGTCAGCGTCAGATGACTTTGTCCAACCACGGTCTGCGATTAGTAAATTGTTTGTGCATGACCGCTGTCGACGGAAGCCGTACAGCTCCGGTGTGAGGATGTTGCAGTCTTCCAGACAACACACCAACGTTTCAGCACCAATGTATTCCATGAAGCTAAGGAGTGTATGTAAAAGGCATATTAGCCGATAGTTGGAAGGCAAAATTATGCTTCAAGCTTTGTGTAACGAGTTTATTACTTCTAGAATCCGCATAGTGAGAACTTGGTTCTGATCTAAGAAGCGCTAGAAAAGCTGGGCGGAAGCTCCTGCTATTTGTCTTGTTTATGCTACCAGTGTTTTTGGACGAAAAATATCGACACACGGCGAAGTGTGTTTACATAGAGATGTCATCTTCTGCTATATATCCTCCTTGGTAAGACATGTGGGTTAATATTAGCTGATGAGGACAAAGCCTGGTAGGTCTCTTGGTGGACCGACCCTCTGAAACGTGGGAGTATATCGCATCCGCAGTTCGTTTACTGCTTCTACAGCCGTTCTTGTTGGTACATCGGCAGTCCTACGTGAAAGAAATCCTTATCTTACCTACTGTAGGCTAGTGACATGCTTATAAAGCAGGTTGTGTTTAGCAATGAAGGATTTTGCGATGTGCGGCTTTGACTTCTCTTAAAAGTTCAGTAAAGTGGTTACGTTGGGCTACTATTTCGCCTATGCTTATGGCGTTGGGGCTTCTCTTTTCACCAGCAATGTCGTGTTTTGCTCACTGTCATCATCAAATTTTCCTCCTAAAGAATGAAACGGATTCAGTCCTGTCGCAAAGAATTGCATCTAAAGCATGTGTCATCAGCTGACTGAATTTGTTGAGGAACTCGAGCCAGACAAATTCCGTGGTTCTTCGGCTAGAGACGACCAGCTTTTAGCGCTGACAACCTGGGCTAAGCAATCGAGGCTTGTGGTGTTTCGCACAGTCTTATAGTACACATTCCGATATTCAGCACAGCAGAGGAAATTGGAGCTGATGATTGGTGATTACTGAGACACAAGGGGCAGTTTGCTGACAACACATTATTTATTTGCTCGCGTTGATATGCCCATGATCCAGTAAGGATGACCTGTTGCCTGTTCTGAACCTAGCAAGCAAACTGATGTGATTGTAAAACGAAACAGTGTACACGAGCTCTTGCAAATCGGCTTTGTATTGTTTTTCGATCGTGGCAGGGGTTTGTAAACAATGTACTTTGAAAGCACGCATGATAAGTGTGTGAGTATATTTTCAGTTTGTGGTTCGTCTTAAAGCAGCCGCAAGGCGGTAGTTGGTTTCTTGCGTAGAGTTAGGGGGGCCGTACACCAAGGCAATTTGACCTGTGTGTCTGCCTTTAAACTGCATGCTTCACCACAGATAGTCGGGGAAGTGCTAGTATGAATACCCCACTGTTACGCACTGTATGTCGCTTCGGTACTATAGCATTACCTCTCTTCCTGTTGTGAGTCTATCTTTCCGGAAGAGCAACATGCATGGCAGCAAAACTTCCCCATCCGTCTTTCCAGTGCGCAACCAAGTCTCAGTAATGCGGATGATGTCATATGACCAGGAAGCTTAGCAATATTTCAGCTCGGCTGGTTTATTGAACAGAACCAAAGATTGGGATGGAAGCGAGCAGTTTCTCTGTCTCTGGGCGCCCACAAAGAGCTGAAGTGGTAAAGTGTGAAAGAATGTCGGCCGATGGGATATTGGTAGTTACCCCTTTTTGATGGGATAATAATATTTCGTCTGTAACATGAACAATGAACAATGATTTATCATGGATGAAAAAGAATGTGCTTAACAAGTCCCGTAGAAATTTGGGAGTAAAATTTAAACTTTAAATGTTTATTGAATAATTTGATCGTTATTTTAAGCGTCCGCCGAATTAAATGCGCTACTGCGTTACGATAGTTTGAAGTGCAATGGGCTCTGCACACACAAAATAGTGTAAAGTTCCGTTATATTTCAGTAAATGCATAAGAAAGCTAAAACAAAGAGACAGAGCTTACTCGTGTGTTGATTAATTTGACAGATATGGTATATTAATCCAGTTTAGACACATACACACTACTCGCGTAGACACTTCTACACCTATCCTCACCGCCACGTTGCGGAGAGTGTCGCTAAGCACGTGGTTCTGTTTATTTCGTCCTCCAAGTTGAACGGACTATATTAATTAGTGCAGGTCAGAAAACATTTCAGCAAGGTGTTTTTGAAATAGTGTTAATGTAGTGGCATAGATAACCTGAGTCGGAAGGACATTCCAAGCACAGGACGAGCCAAGAGAGAAAAGGTTTTGTCGACAATTAGGCCGAATATAATGCATAGCCATTCTGAGCTGACGACCTCACTGGTTAGCATTTTGGCTCAGCCGCAACAGATTGCGACATGGGTGAGTTGGGTTCGTCAGTATTAAGTAAACCTTGATTAGGTCTCCTCGCTGACGTCTACATTCACAACTGTACAATCTCAGGGACTGCAGTCTGTAGTTGGTAGGAGAAATGAAACAATGCTCTAACGAGTTTGGTCCCTCTACGTTGTGGAGCTTCAAGTGCATCGACGTCACACTTGCGCCAGCGACGCCAGGCCTTTGTCGCACATTCCACGTGAGCCCTCACGTAGGCGTGCAACATTTGCGGAAAGGTTGGTGGCTCAAAATTCCCAGATTGATGGCTCAGAATTCCCTTTAATAACGCTGCACTATCCCGACGCGTTTTGATATCATTTCACCTCATCAGGTAATGATAGCAGACCTCGAAGCCGCGACCATTGGAACAGTAGCCGAAACCTTTACTCCATTGGTTACCTAGGTGCGTCCTTGTCTTTATTTAGACTTACGTTATCGTGGAATGATGGAGCAGTTAAGTAGAGCTCCTGTATCAACTCCGGTACTTTTGCGTCCAAAATGCCTTCATATCTGACTTTGTAACGTTTTTGCGGCATTTAACCGAAGTTCACAATGTACAGTTTTCCGATTTCTCTACCATCGACCCCTATATGCACATCACTTTATAAGCGTTCACGCGTGGTACTGCTACGTGACTTGGAGTCCACAAGAAAACAGAATACATACAGTAAGAATACGTTGTGACAGTATGTTCTGCGAGCAAACGAAACCTTAACTTTAGGGTGGCTATACGAGAATGAGAAAGCTTTAAATAAATCAGCGTGAAGGGTTTGCAAGAGCCATATAAAATATTTGCTGAACATTCGTCACATTTACTAAAGTGATTAGTAGCGAGGAATTAAAACAGTGACTCTCTGGGCAATCCACTATACTTTATCTGAGCTTAATGGAACCCACGATATATGGGGTCTTTTGGTAGATCATGAATATCATAGGCGAAACCAATAACCAGTAGTGAATAATATAGGCAGTCACGAATTGGTAAATTAAGGAGCAGGGTACTAATACCATTTTGAATTTGAGGGCGTAGAATGATAATTTTCTTACCTTGCGGAATGCTTCCTCAACTTGTGTTGACCAAGATAGGTTATGAGATAAATACACACCAAGGTAATTAACATTGGAAAAACCCGGTATATTGTGGTATCTTACAACCATGGGGGAGAAAAGTTTGGTGCATTCGGATGTTTCAGTGTGTGGAATGCCGCAAGTTACATGACGCCATTTGGAAGTTTCGAAAGTAAGGCATCAAAGGGCGACCACCGCGGAAGCTTGTTCAGACCGAATTGCACAACCGTTGCTGATTCAGCTGTTGGAGCAATGCTACCTAATACTACGTCGTCAGCGTACTTACAGTAAACAAATGTGAAGGGAATTGGAAATAATTCGATGTAAACGGAGACGAAAATGTTAAAAATATTGCTCTTTTTAAGACGCCCCATTCAACACTAAGAGTGTGGGAACTTACCGTATATCTGGGTCAAATGCGATCGGTTTACATAGTAGCTTCACATTAGATTGCACACTGCTGTTTGAATACAATTTACAAGCAGCTGAATAAACAATATTGTTCTGTCAACACTGCGAAAAGGGTTGCCGTAGTCAAGGAAGTGAAGCCGCAATGACGATGCAATAGAGTGAACAAAATATGCTACGGCGTCCAATTTGGAACCTACTGGTCTGTATACCAACTGAGGTACGCACACGGCACAAGTACTTGTTCCTAGACTTACAGCATGACAGATGTACAGGCGACCTGAAGAAATTTCGTGGATCCCGTTTTTAGCGCGGACGCCATCGTGACAGGCCTCAACACATCGGGAGTAATTCCATTTTAGGCACCGATTAGCAAGATCCGTCAAAGGCACAGCGAGGGTATTAATACAATATCTCAAGACAACTGGGAGAAGAGCATCGAGTCTACTAGTCTTTTTTGATATCAGCTCCTTGAGTCCAAAGTTGATTTCAACGGGTTAGAATGTAATTTTTGGACTAGAGCCAGAGAACAAAGGATGAGAGAATAAAATGGTTGTAGCGGCATCCACGAAAGATAAGAACAGAACTAAAAATTGAGTTTCTTCACATCCACAAATCCAAGCTGCTTATTGAACCTTTTGCCGCATAGCTGCTTTAAAAGTCTCCATAGGTCTCGGCCGTTGTGGTTGCACAAAACGGCTTCAAGTTTAAACTATTCAGTCGACAAATCTGTCAGTATTGCTATAGAGAGTTGTTTGATACGTGTAGTCATTTTACGTTTGTGGGCACGTTCTTTTTTCTATTTAAGTTGTTTGCGTGATGGTGAGGAGAATCTATCGACTCCTAAGTAGATGGTTTCGACCGGGCAGCAAAGATCGAAACGTACTTTAAGTTACTCAGTAAACTGATCACACAGAGTAGACAGATCTATGTTGCTGAGAACTGTAAAATCAGTAGAAGTCCGCATTTCCTGGAGTCTCGCAATGTTTGATGTTGAACAATCCCATCTCCTCAAACTTTTGTAAGGCTTATTAGCTAATGAACTGGAGTGAGCTTTACCATAAACGAACGGAATTACCGAGTGAGGCAAGTATTTGTAAATAAAACAACCAAGTCAAGTCAAGTCAAAATAAGCTTTATGAACCGTAATGGGTTCATTTTCAGCAATTACACCACCAATGCGGACACCTGGATGATACCATTGGTATACTTGCTTTGGTAGAATAGTGCTAAAAATAACTGAACTGTTACTACAACACCCGCTCTCGCAGAATGACAGTGACTTTTGCTGTGTCAACAAACAACCTTGAAAGATAAAGCAAAACAGCATTATGATAGGATGACGTGCAAGATAGAGCAATTCCGAATTTCGAAAAAGTATTATAAAGAGCGCGTTTTGGAAAGATCATTCTGAAGTGGGTGAAATCGGTCAGGTAGTATCTTCGAAGAGAAGTTATTACAGGCATCAAGATGTCTAGAAATGATCAAACCAACGCAAGCATCACTAGACATGCCGCTGCATCTAGAAATGTGTTTTATAAGTTGTAGTCTTTCCGAAGCAGTCTAGGCAAAACGACAGGAGAACAACAAAGCCAATGGGGAATAATACAAGAACACACAAGCCTGAATATTATAGTACAGGGTACTGAAAGCATCTGACGTCTAAGGGCATGAAAAGAAAGTTTTCTGACTTTTTGAAAAGTTTTACAGACATGTGTGGGCCATGAAAGTTTCTGGTATAAAAATCGCCGTGGTGCTTGACGGTGGAACAGCTGGCATAGGATTTTCATTCACAATAACTGCGGGGAGACATCTATGAAAAACTGCCTTTTATCGCCACCTAAAAAAGAAACTATTGCATCATTGCATTAAGAATCATTAAGCGTAAGAGATCTGGATGAAGGCCATTCCACCAGATGTTCCAACCCACGTTGAAGTGATGAGAAATCCTGGTTAGCGGAGGACATAGATCCCAGCAGATCATCAGCATATTTGCACCCTACAAACGTGATTTGTTTAGGGAGATATTCAACATACAAGAAAATAGGAAAGGTGCAAGGATCTTTTTCGGAAGAACACTACAGCCGGCACGGAGGACAGAGGATTTCTTACCGTTCAACTTGGTGATGTGAGTAGGATCTGTAAAATAGTCATGTAACAGTTAACACACACCAGAGTGAACTCCATTTTCGGATAGCAGGTTTAGCAACCTCTACCAATCCAGTCTCCAAAAGGCATAGGAATAATGCAGGAAGAGAAGACGTACGGATTTACATTTTCGATTTAATGCAAAAGCTATAGACTGGACAACATGTGCCACTACATCCAATGTGGAGCGCTGGGGTCTATACGCAAACTGGTAGTTATCGTCTTCAAGAGTAACTGAAAAGTTCTGCAGAATTAACAGTCTTTCGAAAACTTTTAGGAGCACAGATGTACATACAATTGGGCGATAAATTTGAGATCCCGTTTTTACTACTGCAGTGGGACTGGCCGTTCTCCAAATGTTCGGGATCACACCCATAGTGAAGCATTTGTTAAAGAGGTCTGTTAGAGGCAGTGTTAGAGAATCAGCACACTCCTTCAAAACTAATGGTGAGAGAGCATTCGGGCCACAAGTTTTGGTTACCTTTAATCTTGAGTTCCTTGTTGACCTTGCTTTGATAGGACGGTGCGGCTGGACTTGAACTAATGAAGGATGGCAAGGAAGATGAGTTTAGTGAGGCAGAAGTAACTCCGCATTCAGTTTCTCCACGTCCACTACAACTCTCGGGCTGAAAAAGCTTTTGCCAAGGAGCTGCTTCAGAAGCCCCCATAGATCGCGACAGTTATGGTTGACTAGAACTGCATCGACGTTTAATTGCTTTAGTCTACTTATCTTGGATTTAATTGCCCTGGTTAGGCTTCTGACACGGGTAGCATTCTTGCACTCGTAAACCCATTCTTTCATCCTTCGAAGACGCTTTAGTAGTCGTGATGAAAATCTACATGCTCTTTGATAGTTGGTTTCAACAAGGCATCACATGTCAAAGCAATATTTGATATAGTAGGTAAAATGACCACATTCTGGCGACAAGTCCTTGCCGTTGAAGACCGAAAAATCAGTTATAAATATCGTCCAGAGCCTAGTGATATTTTCCGAGCAGCAATTTCGCCGTTTGGTACTCTTGTAAGGACGTCTGGTCAGCTTTATTAAAATAGTCTAGCAGTATGTGATTAGACACAGTTTTAAAATAAAATAGTCTTAGCTGTTCAAAGGAGCCCGCTATTGTAGGGCAAACAACGGTATTTTATTTGTGAACACAGCGTTCAACTGGGCATCTTGTCTAGTCGAAAGAGTGACTAGGTCTACCAAGACCTGTCTTAAGGAATGCTGTATCCTTTCTATTAAAGTCGCCAGCAACAATACAGATAGAACAATCTAACTTAAGCAGTAGCGTTGATGAAATTTGGTCTTCAAAAGATTTAACTCCAATGCAGATGTGTCAGGGGCAATGTGTACGTTTCTAACGATGACTGCTCGAAAGCCACTTATGAAATTCGGTTTGCACTCAACTAAATAGCAGCTTATAGAAAACGCTGTGTGCGTAAATATTATGATTGCTGAATTGCATCAACGTTGATTAACGTGTTATAACGCTACCACTACGAAACTGGAGCATCCCAGGACGATCAGACCTGATGGGAAAACAACCATCGTGTTAAGTTACCCCATTTTCCACATCAGCATGCAAGCAGCTTTCTTGTAACAGAATGCTTCCTGTAATTACTTACTCGTTTTGCTGCGTAAGGGCATTGAGATCACCGATTTTACCAAGGAGCAAGCGAACGTTACTGGAAAGTATCAGTGAGACTTGCGCTTTGTCGACAGAACAACGACTGAGGCAAGATTGCCAGCCAGCATGATGCTTGCGCTTTTTTCCAAGACATTTATTTCAAGCACTTTTGTAAGTGTTCCTGGTTTTATGGTTGTATTCGATAAGGCGCGGATTTAGGGCAGTAACACGTAAACGTTTCATATGGTTGACGGAGTAGGACAATATGGACCTTGAGACCAGATCAGAAAAACAAAATAATTCAAAGTAAAATGACACAGACTACGCAGTGTGTGGTGTAAAATAATCCAAGGAGAACAGCAAGGGCCGAAATTGAAAGCCCCGCCGATGACAAATGGAAACCGCATGAGTTGTTAAGGAAGTCATTTACGATTCGAGTCCGGTCGGAGAAGCCTCATTGCAAGTGCCTGGATGAATGAGGTTAAACTTTTATTGAAGTCTCCAGCAGGGGCTAAAATTGAGCGGTTAATTTTAGGCAATAACGTCGAGGATAGATCACCTGCAAAAGTTTTCAAATCTCTTGACCGTGTGTCGCGGGATACCTATGGACTGGCTGCATCTATATCCGGATTTGTCTGTCACTATAGGCTCCATGTGGACAGCCACAAGACACCTGCGCATAGAGAGCGATCAGAGTTGGCTTGCGCTGCACAACACACAGTTCCACCTACACACCATATATCCGGGGAAAACGGAAGGACTAATACCGGGAGGCATGTGGATGATAGCCAAGTTTCATCAACGTAGCCGGCCTACACGCATTCAACAAGCAGAACAGAAACATACCTGCCTAAGTGGGAAATCATGCACACCAGATATACAAAAGAGGGTGGCTGGGCCCTGGACCGTTCCACACTGGATGTATGGAACTGTTACGAAGTTCCTGGAGCGGGGTATCGGCGGGAGCTAGAAAATGGGAACGAAACGAATCAACGGCGGTGGAAAGCCGCACGGAGTCAATCACAGCGGACACCCGAGGCAAGAAGCACTCGCAGCCACCGGGCACTCAGAATCGCAATACCCAACCGTGACACGAACAAAACGAGCAGACACGGGGCAAGCACGTTTACCCACAACAGGAAAGACGGACGTGTACAGGACCTTGAGATGACAATCAAAACAAGCAGAGAATGTCAAAGAGTTTGGGTCGGTAAAGTGGCTTCGCACGTTTTCACATATCTGTGGTTTCTCGCGAATCTGTAAATGAAAGGGAAAAGAAAGAGATCATATAAGTGGTCTTTAAATCGACTCATGGTGGTTTCGATTTCTTTGCAGAACCACTATTGGAGCCTAGCGCCGTCACGAAGACGGTGCACCTCGTCCCCTCCAGCAACGACCAAGTGTATCCTGGAGGTAGTATAATCGAGTTAGTGGGTAATAGACAGGTAGGCACCTTCTCAACCTTCCCCTCAGGAGCAGCCACCCCTGGGAGCTCATGCAACATCTAACTGAGGAAATGCGAGAATACTCAGCATACACGCAAACGTCCCACATACGCCGAATTATTGACCTAGGAGCGTACACTGGGAACGTACGCATCGTGCTTCTTTTCCGCGTGCAATTGTGTTTTCTCCAGAACCTGGGCAACCGCGCTCTTGATCAGGCCATGGGATTCGCACTGATCGAATTCGCCTTGGATTCGCAACATCCGAAATCAATATTAGTTTGTCATAAACACAGATTCTGCATGTACTGACCATGTTATTTTCGGTTTGCTCTAGTGCCGCTTCCTTGCACAACGTTGTCCGTACAAAATCGGTATAAGTATCCTCGTCGAATTCATTCGGTAGACATATATATACATGAATTGGCGTCATCCGCGTCCAATGGCAGTTGGAATACAACATATGCACATGCGTTTCTCCAAACTTAAGTATGAACTGCCACCAACTGGATAGAGACACATTAGACCTCATGAACAATAGTACTACAAACGTGTATGGGGTTCGTTTAGGGGTCAGTCAAACAGCCAATTTTTGCACACATGAGAAGAAGTACCCAATAAGAACTCGTGTTGTTTTCTGTAACTTTAGAAGTGAACATAAATAACAGCCTTAAATGCTGGGCATAACTATTTGAACGAAACGGATATAGGAATAGTGGCACAACTGTCATCAGTACGGTTGCCGGTTAGAATGATACATAAACAACTGGTACGGAGAAATATTGTGCACTTAGGTCTCGTTTATATGCAAAGTCTGGTTTGCATAGCTGATTTGGGCGATCGCACAACGTGCGAATGTGTTGGGGTGTTCACTCCAATCTCTCCGTGTCGCCGACCAGTCCGAGCATTTGCTGCCCGAGGTACGATTTTAACGCAACCTTAATCATTGACGGGTGACAATACCACATAATCGCCGCTTACAGCCTCGTTGACGCGACAGCTACCGCAATAATACAAATAAGTCCCGCTGCTCACTTTCAAACACGAGGTTTTCAAAGCAGTGTTCGTACTGTTTTGCAAAGGTTCAAGAAGTAGCATGGCTGTCATTCAAGTACTCAACCGTTTGTACATACCGCTATGTACTCTGTTGTTGTCATAAGCTATTTGGTAACAATCTGCATTGTACTTCTCGGGTGCAGCCACTCGGTGCTCCTACAACTATTGTGGCTTTGCGCAGCTTTATTTCCCATATAAGATACCAAGACACTGACGTACCATTGCCGTTTTCATTACCTTTTCCTTAGTCTATCAGGAAGCTTGACCATGTACAATGCAACTTCTGGTAAGCATCTCTGCGCTTCTGCCCTCCATCCGCTTGGTACTTGCATTTTCATTAGCCCCGGTAAATTCAGTGTGGCTGATGAATCACGAGAAATATAGCTATGCTCAATCTCATTACTAAGCTGTGGAGCGAAACATGAAAGGTCAACATCATGACAATCGCTAATCGTTTACTAGTCAATACTGTTCAGTTGCTACGGATTTTCCAGCATCATTTCTATACGGATGCATAGTCGAACGTGGTCACACGAAAGACAATTGTTGAGCCTTGCGCTCCAGATGTCAAAATTTACACTTTATGTGGACTGTAAGCTAGCAAGCGTTGGTAGCTTTTTGATTCACGCGTATCCACCAAAATGGAAACAAACTCCACAATTTGCCACCCCAGTGTTGATCTGTATCAACAACACAGTTCGATCGAAAACTCCTCGAGCAAGTCAAATACGAACGAACTCATAGAATGACTGAACGTTTATCCGGCGATGTATCGGCTCTCTAAGCGTCGTGCTAGTTAGCATTGAGCAACCAGTCAATCTAGCGTCATGTAATCTACAAATCTATTTCAAGCAGCAGAATGTAGGTGAATAGGATAGCTGGAGGATTGTTGGTCGACATATCTGAATTGTCGGCTGATTTAGACGAACAAAAAGCACCATGGAGCTTATATAATGATGTGATTTGCGGTGGAATCATAATACGTAGATTAAGCTGCCGTAGATCACCGTCTCCGTAAGTCCCCGTAATAGACTACATCTGAGAAGGCAGCAGGGGTGTCATAGAACATGACGAGTAAAACAGTGTAATGGGAAACACGTGAAATAATCGCGGAATACAACCGAGTTAAGTAAGCCCAATAAAGTAGGATAATTGTGGCTCATCGAATCTAGACAGTTGTAATCAGGATACTGCTTTGAACAAAGCCAGTAGTTCATCATTCCAATGTGAAACTGTACGCAAGCGCAACTTACACGAGCGATAGAATAAGGATGACACAAATAAGATGACGAAGATGGTATAAGCAACATTTTAGGTTAGCAGGTAAATGCTGAGATAAAGTCTACTGCTATTCATAAGCTCAGCTAAGTTAAAGTCCGCTGTGAGAGAACGGGATTTATACGCACTTAAACGAAGAAGTAGAATAATAGCGGAACAATGATGACTAATCGTTGATGTGTGCTTTAAATGCAGTCTGCTATATTACCTGCAGGCTATGTGTGTCGGAAAGTAAATCAGAGCCGGTCCAATCCTTTCTTCTCTGAGGTGACCGAGAAGTAACAAGTATGTTGAATTACCAGGCAGTCCGTCGGGTGTTACTATTTATTTTCCCCTGATCATTCGTTCGACTGCTGGCGAGTCTCGACAAATTCATCAGTGTCTAGAGTGCGACCTGTGCCCAAGCATTTCGATTTATATGTCACATCGTGTTGCTGCTGCGCCGGAATCAGCATTGATGACTTGGCTGAATTTCAGTGCGTTTACCTGTATGCGGCAGAAGTAGAAGTGGGACGTATAAAGGCACTTGAGATGGAACAAATTGACCTCACATTGCAACCCGCAATAAGTGTCACACAAGGTGAAATGTAATCAGATCCATCCGTCAAGTGAGATTGTATCAGGGCGCGAACAGATGTTAGCGCGACTTGCAATTTGTGGGGGGGGGGGAGCAGTTAGACATCTGCCCACTAGGGAATGGTGTCATGCGAGAGAAAATGCGATCAGTTTGTCAAGTTGAAGTGTGACGCTTACAAGTGTTTCTAGATGGCGTCCACTTAGTCATTCAACATTATGACGAGCACCGCCCACTGCGAGTAGAGATATCAGTTGACATACCGTAAGTCCATGGTTCGAGTTGCAGTACAGCAGTACCGTGAACGAGCATTTGTGCACACTTGTGAATGAAGCACCACAAACTGGATGGAGAAACAGCCATCTAAATGAGCAATAACAGTAGGTACGTGCAAGAGTCTGAATGGAATGAAACAATAACAGCCATCTTCCTCTAGTTTTGGATAACCGCACGTAAATTATAAGCAAGCAATACGACTGCCGGTGGTTAGTTAACGTTTAAAAGTGAACCTAAATGGCAGCCATAAATTTAGAGAGAGAGAGAGAGATAGGAACAGGGAAGCAACTGCAATCAGTGCGGTTACCAGACGTGATGTTTCGTAAATAAGGCATACAGTAAAACAGTGATACCTTATCGTTAGTGTGTGCTGCAGATGCATTCTGCTATATGCGTTAGAAGGCGGTAATATTACACATTCCCTGATAGCCGCTTGGACGCGATCGCAGGAATACTACACCTAGTAAATCGCGCTGCATCCTGTTCTACATTCGCCTTTCGAAAAAGTGCTCAAACTGGTTCAGCCAATTTAAAGGAAGTAGTTTGAATAACATCCAATTACTCAACCGTAGACAAATGTGACTTAATAATCTACTGTGGCGCTAAGCTATTTATATAAACGACAAATTCGCTTGGGGCTCAAGTGACACATAAAAACTACTGGGTTAAGCAAATAAAGGAAGCCAAAACCTTAAGTACGATACAATTAAACAAAATAGAAATGAAGTGCAATATGTACATACATCAGTCCAAGTACAACCGGGTATTTGAGAGGCACAGGAAGAAGGCAAATCAGCTCTTTTAATGGGTCCAACAGCCCAACAGGATTGGTTCTCTTTACATTGCATAGAATGGTGGGTGTAGTGTCTTTGATTCAATGGGGAATATAGGGAATTGCACCGGGAAGCCTACTTGGGACCGGAGAATATCTCAATTGGGCGTGTGGTGTGAACCCAGGCATGTTACACAATATGGGCACAATGGTATCTAACAGCGTGGGTTGGAATGGAATCATTTAGACTTTTCTAAGAAACAACGAACATCAGGTAATATTTTCCCGAGCACATCTCCATATTCATGGTGCGGTTTTCGATGAAAACATTGAGCCCAGCATGGTTAATCGCATGGGGAAAGACGGACAATGAGTACCAGGAGCCTCGGCAGAAGGCGCAGCCTAGATGGTTGGCTGATGTAAGACCTGGACATGCGGCCTGCCTTTCTCATAGTTATTTTGCGCTTTAAATTTACTAAAAATCTGTCATCATACATCTTGTTTGCAGCTGTTCTGCATTACAAATCACTTGTTTCTGTGCGTGGTGTTATTTTCAATGAGATTTGTACTAAAGCACTGCCGTAACACCGCAGGTAAACTTACGGAATGCTAAATCAATCCAGAGGATTTGCCATTTCTAATGCAAATGTTAGCAGGCACCTATGTCATTCAAACTCCTACCTAGATATTAGCTGCCTTTTTCTAAGTGCACCTAAGTTCAGTATGACGGATGTACTGGGGGAAAATAGCTACACCCACGCTCGTAACTAATATGTGGAACAGAACATGTAATAACAACAACCTGAAAATTGCTAGTCAGTTACTTGCCGGGATTGTTCACTTTACACGAGTGAGCCAATGTATCTACACTTGCCTCGAAATTTGTTGGGCCTTGAAACCCGAGATTCCATCCTACACTTCAAAGCAAGGAAGGGTTGTAGATTACTTGGGCTGCAAGGATAGTTGTTGATTCATACGCCTAATTCTTTACCCGCATACAAGAACCAATGTGGAGTATTGTAAGCAGCAAGTGCTTAGTAGCCTGAAGCTAACGCGGTCTCAACAGGAGCGGCGTCCCCCTACCGCTAGATTTCTACATGAGGATGCAGGAGGGTAACGGACCAATCTCAAGGGAATGCATATACACTTCTAATAATAACAGAAATATAACCATTTAAAAACCTTGGCATATATTTAAGCAAATGCCAGCTGATTGCGATTGCCAAAGTGGTAAAATATAAAGTCGAGGAGTTACACCAACATTCATAGACGTTGGTGATGAAATCTCCTCACGAATTTGAGGCATTCCGGGGCAGTCGGTTCTAATAGGAAGATAAACAGCAGATTGCATATTATCTTCCAGGTCAGTATGTAATCAGCTTGCTTGAAGCATCAAAACGGCTGCATTCGATTATCCAATTTAAGGTAAAACGGCGATAAGACCCTCCATTTTCCAAGGAGTGATCGAATATTCCTAGAAAAGGTAATGAAATTTGTACCCTGTCAACCCAGCGAAGTCTAAGTATTACCTGCTAGCCAGCACATTAATTTCTCAAATTAAAAGAATGTTTCCCCAGAACACTCGTTAAATATTCTTGCTTTGTATACACATTGAATAATACATAGATGGAGAGCAATGTCGAGGAGAGAATTCAAAATTTGATGGAATAGAAAAATATGCCTTTAAAGGAATAGTTCAGATAAACAAACTAGTAAATGATGTCTAATTATAAAAACAATGGTGAATTTGACTAACAAACATTGATTCGTCAGCAAGACCGCCACACAATTTACATAGTGAGCATCGCAATAACTTGTGCTCAAGTACCACCTGATTTACTACACAACAGATTTACCAATTCGCCATAGAAATTAAGCATTCCACGCGACTGGCTCACTTAGGATAGAGGCTCTGGGTATATCAAAATAGTTACACTTTCGGGTCTCAGTCCTGCAGTCTCTACCTGATGCGTGCTTATAGGTACCAAAATGCTGGTGGACGGAACCGGTGCGAGCAGGCAACACCCAACATTCACACCGTACTACAGCGTACTATATAGCAGTTGTTCTTATTCGTTGCTCTGCTTTTCATACTACTTTTCCTTTACGAGTAGCAAACCAAGCTCACCCAGTGGCAACGAGGTTGCTTGGGACAACTGCCAAGTGGATCACCATTAAACCGGGGAATTTCGAAACTGTCTTTTCCTCATTCCATAGACACTTCCGTAAAAGTAACTGTTTGGCATCACTCTATTAGTATGGCACACACACGGTCGCAACCTTATATCATTGCAGTATTCGTTCACAAGGTCAAAGAATAAGCTGCTCACCAAAGCTCTTCTGCATAACCGTAAGCTATTATAGCACTGTGGAAACAATGCAGTACAGAAGAATACCTACACAACGCATTCAAAATAACTGCATATCCAAGAATTTTGTTTTGGAGATGTTTGCACTAAAATATTATAACCCAAATTGAGCAAGCTGTAACATGCCTGATAGCAGTCAGTTTGTGAAAGAAAAAAAAATAACTAGATACATAGATGCTATATTCCTCGGTGATTCGAGGTGCTGTCCAACTATGTGGTCTGAGCAATTTGTACAACATGATCGCAAGTAATCAATTTGTTCGCGCTTTTTACAATGGATCCTAAACAAGTATTAAAGAAATTGGCAGGGTTAATGTAATAAAGCCATTAGAAAACAAGGAACAATAACATATACAGATGTCCAGTTAAAGTAATACTGCCACTAGTGGAACCGTCCCCAAGGGACCTGCTTTTATGCAAGGTGTTCCCTCGTAAGTTTTCGCCCGCACTTCCATGCTATAACTGGCTGTGTGCAGGTGTGGCATAGTAGCATATGGGCCATGACCTGTTTATCCTCTGTTGTGTTCTTTTTAGTGCTGCTTTTATACATGTATTATGAGCCATGAAGCCTCAGCCGAGTCCGTCATGCGGATCATTCAATTATGGCACTTCTTTATACGCCAGTCAATTTGTGGCAATGTGCCTTGCATAGGTAAACTCTTTTATAATCTCTTTTATAATCTGGAAGCTATAAGCCGTCAGCACAGGAGATCAGCCCAGTCGTGGCCAACAATGAAATAAGGAAGAATGTAGTAAAGAAGAATTATGTGAAAGAGCTACTATATCGTTAATGTAAAAAATAGGCAGGTATGTTTTTTACATCAGCCTAAACGTGGATCGAACCGATCATATGATCAAATTTTGTGGCGTGAGGGCCGGAGACATAACTGCACGAGTTGTCCATAGGCAAAAGTCACATAGGGAATCCGTTATTGCCATCAGTGCATTCTAGTATATGTCTGGAGTGTTAACTCCAGAAAAGAAGGGGAAATGATTAGCACTGCAGCACAAATGTAGCGAAGGGGATACAGAACAATACTACGAATTAATCAATTTGTGTGGAAAATCATGAAAATAGTTCCTGATGCCACACCAGTACCCAATATTACCATCGGTTTTAAACAGAAGACCTTTGGTAGGAAATAAATTTGAAAATAGTAAAACCGCATAGGAGATAGCATTAAAGAATAGCATAAGAAGCGGTTTGTACCAGCTCATCTTAGTTGACCATGTTTTCTCTGGTGCATTCGAGTCGATGTTCGCCGGTATCATACGCAACCCGGCGCTTCCTCATACAGCTTTTCGTCATCAAGTTGCATTTTTAAGACCCATTTCACTCTGTCCGTTTACAGCTAAACCTTTATCATTTTCTTGAACATGCAAAAATGTTCAATACATCTAATCTCTTTTGACAGCTTATTCCATATGGATACATACCTAAGAAGGTAGAAATTTCTCCTTAGGCTGATCTTGAATTTAGGTAAATAGCATATATATTCACTATCTCGCAGTTCATAACTGGTATTTTCCCGAAAGTGCAATTGTTAGTTTCCAACATATACTTTCCGCCACGCTAGTTTGTGGAGGAAGCACACTTTTCATTGCATTCTTCGTAACCCCAGATGTTAAAGATTCAAATGCTTGCGCCTATCTCTGTATGGAAGAGCGGGTGAAAAGCCAAATATGTGCTTCGTAAAGGCGCGTTGGACGTTTTCAATAGTTCTCAAGTCACACTTTCGCAAGGTACTGAATGTAACCCAGCAATATTCAAGCAAAGGTCTTGTACTGGTTTTGAAAACAATTAGTCTGGTTTCTTTCCAGGTTCGCAGGTGGCATATGAGCCCGACCGACTGCTTAGCCTTTTTCACGATATGATTTGTATGTCCGCTAAAGTTTAAGGAACTAGAATATCTTAAACCTAAATCACAAACGGACTGGCTGATGGGAATGACTTCGTCATGAAGCCTGAACAATTCTGCTTCTATCTGACATCCATACGCCAGAATACTACACTTCTATATTCCAAACGTCATCTGCCACATATCAGCCAATCTCTCAATGGTTTTCAAGTCGCTTTAGATATTGTCGAGTTCAGCGGTACGTCGAGAACCTGGGATCGCGTAAACCACCTTTAAATCATCAGCAAACAAAAACGCTTCCCAAATTGTATAACTAAAAGGAAGCCATTTATATACAGTAGGAAGAGTAACGGACCTAAGACACTGCACTGCACCACTCCAATGGTGACCAGAGGAGGTGAAGAGATGTAACCATTGAAATCCACAACTTGCCATTGTCCTACCAGGTACGATTGGATCCAAGAGTTAAGCGGAGTTGTAACGCCGTACTTACTTAAGTTATATAGCAGCTTTTTGTGTGGGACTCTGTCAAAGACCTTTTGCTTGTCGAGGAAGATGACAATGCACTGAAGACCTGAGTCAATTGCTTCAGTTAGATGGTTAAGGAAGTCAACTTCACAGGTAACACACGAGCGGGAGTTCAGAAAGCCATACTTTGAAGGTGAGAGAAGTTTGTGCGATATTAGGAACGAAGTCAAATGTTCTTTAACAATTCTCTCTAGCATGCATTGGAGAATGTCTGTGTGACCAATAGGGCGGTAGTTCCGGATGTCAATTTTCCATCCGGAATTATGTCGAGGTATAACCGTAGCCTAATTCTAACATTCGGGATATTGACCAGACTGGAGAGACAAAGCAAAGATATTTAATAATATAAGAGGGATATCATCTCCATCGTGCCTGACTAAAGCAGAAGAGATCCCATCGGGCCAGGTCTGTAGGATGGTGGTAGACAGGTAATCATATGTTTTATCGTAGCGACATTAATATCGATCGCTGGGACTTGTCCAGAGAAGTGAAACGAGATTGACAATACTAGGGTTTCTTTTTCAAGATTAAAGGATCTAGCAAAGTATATGAAAGGCTTCTGTCATAGCAACTTGGGAATAAATGTACTCGTATTCAGGTATGACGATGTGGGAGGGTAGGTCAATTTTGCCTCCTCTCCTTTTTCTCAGTAATGCAGTCATCAGTTGACTTTTAGTACTACTATTTACAGCCATTTTTTCTTCCTGCATGAAACGGGTGTGGTGTTTCATGTCCGTCTCTATTATAAGGAGTTGGAGTCTCAGTAATACGCTGAAATCATGAGTACGTTCATATGTTCGAGTTAGCACTCGTATTTTCCGCTTGTCCTTTGCGTTGCTAGCGTAGTTAGAAGCGGCTCTGGTAGTAACACGGGAGGTATGCTTGAGCATATAGTCACGTTGTCGAAGATGTCAGTGGCTCCCTTAATGTCAGACGAAAAAAAGAAATGGTGCCAATTTTGTACCCTAAGCAGAGCGGAGCAATCTACCAAAGTTACATTTGATGGAAGTGTGGAACAACCGCAGACCTCACATGCGACGACTTAGCTATAATTTTACATCCGACTATTCTGTGATCACATCCAAGGAGACCGTCAATTACATCAGTAGCTATTTGAGAGGTGCCTGAGGTAATAATACGTCTAGTATATTTTGGCCCTGGTAGCCTAAGAGAACATGTTGCTCCCAACCACCAATGATGATAGAGGTTATGAACTCAGCATGTTTTGCGTTTCTTACCAAGTTTGACCAACAGATATCTAGTAGGTTGAAATCTCCACCTACAACTTTATCAAAAGAACCAAGTTTCGATATGCACTTGGATATGTCAACCAACGGGTTCTCATCGCTGCAGATGACCCCGGGTGAGCGGTATACACAACCTACAAGAGTTCGATTAGTACCGAAGGACAAGGGTAACCATGCGGAATCAATAGTGCGGCATATAAGTGGAAGTGTGAATTAAGACACAAGGAGGATCTGTGAGTAGCAAATTATGCAACCACCTCATCTGCCTTGCTTTCGATGACTTCTAATTTGCTTGTAAGCTTCGATAAAAAGCAGTTGACTGAGCATAGAATCATGACATCAGGTTTCAGTGAGTAAAATCATATCAGGTTTATTCAGACATAAATGTGCGGAGTAAATAAAGTTTATTCAACAGAGTACGGATATTAATTATCACCTGTCTTAAAAAATCCTGGCGCTGTTCATTATTCCACCCAGTATTTACTCTTGCAATCACATTATTTCTAGAGCCTTTCGCAACAAATCCCTTAACATGAGATTCGCTAGTCCTATGGGTATTAGAGGGGGTGGGGGAACGGGTGTGGGATTGCAAACATAATGCTGTGGTAATTTGGGGCGATTGGGTTTAAGCGGATAGGGTGTTATTGCCGAAGGGCTCGCAGAAGGCATTATGAGAGGATGAGTCGAAAGAGAGTATGGATAGGGAAATAAATAAGTGGTCTGTATTTCAGCAAAGTCATGTACAGGTCTGCCAGGAGAACAGCATTGGCACATCGCCGGAACAATGGGGAATTGTGGCTTGCCACTCCGTGCAGCTGCATTATTATTCACGACTGTCATTGGGACCGGGGAGTCATCTTTCCAGCACGAAGGTCTCGGTTTGCTCTAAGACGCTTAGGGTGCGGACCATGACCACTGCTGCTATGTGTAGTCATAATGTCAATGGGCCGTATGTGCCTTCACTGGCGCTATCGATAGTCCCATTTGATGATTTTTGGACTTGCATCTGTTTCAATAGCGGTGTGGGGATTGATCCCAATCCCTGATGGGTTGTCAGAAAGTGGTGTATCGAGTGAATGTACACTATTTCCTATGTCCACGAGACTAATGTGGTGTGGAGGCGTGAGCATCCCAATTTCTGCTACGCTGTCGCCAGTCTTAGCATCACTCGTGTGGAGAGTGGCCTTGCTAACATTATCTGCGTTTGTAGAAGGGGAGAACCAAACACTGTTGAATGACTTTCTTCCTTGCACTCAAGGAAGTGCGCAGCGGGGACGACTGCTTCGGCTCAGGCGAGACATTAGTTGCATTCATGCGTTGAATCCCACGTTGCAAAGGTGACCTGTCTTCGAGTAGAATAACTTTGCAAAATTTCGGAACAGATCTTAAAGTGCTTTGACTTCTGATAAACGAACTTGCGATACTTTCGCTACGAAAGCTGAACAGAGTCGGACAAGGAAAAAGTAAAGATTTTTCCTCAATCTTCTACAACTGATATCGGTTTCAGCTTTGTTGCCCGCCCTCGAAACAATATCCCTAATGTTGTCAGTCGCGATATTGTCAGCCATGTTGAGGGTGATGGCGCTTTTTACCCTTCTGCATACCTGGATAACCACGGAGGCGACTGCATTTAGGAAGTTTAATGCTCCAATCTTGTGTTTTTGAGCTGGATTTGCCGGAGACTGTATTATGTATGAAACTTACATAAGGATATCTCCGAATGAGTCAAAGAAATTTAGTTTCTCATTTTGTTCCGCTAAGTGATTCTCCAACTTATTTTGGCTGACAGTGCAGATATAAAGTCGACGACAATAACTAAACCCTCTGACATTTGTCTTTTGGACTTACTTACCTGTACTTGTATCCCAGGCGGCTCGAAATGTGAGCAACAGTGCATACGTTGCTCGGCACTCGAGACGCCAACGTTATTTGCGTGATTATTTGGTTTTCCGCACACGTTTTCCTCATTGCACGTGTGTTAATGGCAGTCATCTATATTTTAAATAGGAAGATAAAAGTTATTTAGTACATGCTATAGCCAAGCGTGAATTCTGAGGTAACAAAGGTCGTTAATGTCCAGGGACTTACGTATTCAGGTCAACAAACAGGCCATTGTTTCAGATGCAACCAACAATACAAACCAACCGGATTTAAGAGCTCTCAGTATTTTAAATCCCGCCAAGGGTAGCTTGTCCTTCAAACAACATGGCCTTGCAGTGAATTACGAGCCAACTGTCACTAAGACAAACCCCGTTAAAATTCTCTGTCAAACGGAAATCCAGAAAGCCGCAAACCTTTTCGTACAAGACACATTGTCAAAAGCACGACAAGGAGTACACGGGTAAAACAGGAGGGAAGATGTCAAGAGCGATGCGAGAGCACAAGGAATAACGTAACAAGCACAGCGCTGTCCAACTGTTCCCCACATATGCGAACTAAAAGTGTACGGAATTGAATGAAACAAAATGATATACCTGAAGCAATGGCAGCAAGGAAAGAGAGTAAGTTTATAGAAGCCAGCATTTTTATAGTCTTATAATATGCTCACCGGGCTCGGAACGATCTACTAAATAATCAGATGGAGACTAATCGTAAATAGCTGTTGGTATCCAACTTAGCCAACAATAAAACGGCTCGCAATTCATTAGTATCCCGTTGTGCGAAGCTTGCGCATAATCAAATCTCCGAAATGGGGACATCCGTCTTTTATCTACAGGGAAGTTTATGTACCATTGACATCGACTAAAGCATAATGTTGATCAAACTGAGCAACCGATCCGGATCAGTTAAGGTTTCTAAACAGAAACGCTATATTGTACCAATGAGCACCACGTAGTGTTGTACACTGGTGATATCAATATAGTTTTATAAAACTTTGCATTTGATTTGCTTTACATTTGAACACATTAACACCACACTGCCCATAAGATATACAACCACATCAATTCATTTTTAAATTGTCTTGTAGTTTAGTGGTGCCGTTCGCTCAACACAACTCGCTCTAACGTTAAGTAAAGTAAGGTTGTTTGCTACCAGAGGAAATGGGGTAATGATATCTTTACATGCTGGGAGTACGTTGCTGCCTACGTGAAAACATCACAGGTAAAGTTTAGTAGCCTAACGGTCGAGTAGTATCCGAAAAGGCAGAGAACCGGAGTTGTAACCAAACGATTGCATTTGCCCCTTTGAATCACGAAATAACGGTTTTATTTTAAGGCGAGTTGTTTATCAGCGTACGATCGAGTCAGCCAATCAGGAGCCATGAGAAGCCTAATTTAATAAAATTTAACCGTTGGCATGTTTTGACAAAAATCAATGGCCTGCTTGATAAGCACAGACAAGAGACTACCCATCCTCTGTTTGAAGGAAGATAACAATTCCATTAAATCTATCCGAAAGCGTGAACGATGAAAAGAATCATATAGCGTTACCCACTAATGAATTACGATGAACAGGATGACGTAGCCGGTCGGATCATGGCAGGTTTCCATTGGTTTCTGTCATACCTTTTCCAAAGGTCGTGTTCAGCTGTCTAGGCCTATATTGCACAATACCTGTAGGTAACCGCCTTGCATTCACTTCGTCCCGTCTCTTCGGATGTAGGTCCCATCGGTGGTCAGAATGTCTTGCCTCCCTTCCGAGAAAATGGTAGTCCAACACGAACGAATGTCCCTAGCAGGTAGGTTTTCCCAACCCGTCGGTGCGTAACTTGGTATTAAGCGCGCCTTCCATATTAGGCATGTTCGCTGATTACAAATGTTATGGCTGAGTTTAACCGAGTTGGAATTGTTTTCTCTAGGATTATTTTGGACGGAATTTCCCTCCCTGCCTTGTGTGGCGTGCATGAAAGGATTGTAGAAAGAGAAGAACGAAATAGATATACATGAGGAAGTAGGCAGCTGATCTGTCGCAAGCGAACAAGGGCGTTGTTTGGACGCCTACGTATATTCGCCTATGCACTGAGTGGTCCGTATATTTTATGATGGTGTGACATTATTTAGCTGTTAGAATGAAGTAAAGGCACGTGTTATTTACAACGAGGTGTATACGCGCTAGTGGTGCTCTCATTTTCGCTGAGCTTGCTTTGTCAAACAAAACATTTTTAAAATTATGGAAAAATAATGCAACGGTTTAGTTCTATATTCCACATAAAAATAATATGAGTGTTCATTTGTTCCGGATTGATAATCTCTGAAAGTTCTCCACCGGTTGCTCTGACGTCTTAATTCAATGTTGTATTCGAATGTGATCAGGATATTTTCCATCTGCTATTGAGTAAATGTTATTATTAGCACAAAAGCTCCTTGTTTTAATGTTTGCATGGGTTTAAATTTTTTGTATTTTCACTACGAAGTACTTGAATTTGATGAGATGGTTATTTGAATGGTGGTAGTTAGAAAACAAGCCGCGCAAGTCAACCATTTCCTCTAGAATTGCGTTAAAATTAAGTTGTGTAGTTCACCCTAGCGTTCAGTTAATGTGCATTGTTCAGTTTTTATTTCTTGCTTGTGTTTCATCTGGTTTTTAACGCTTTTCTCGTTTGGCACCGCATGCAATGCAAATACCCTGTTATTTGATCTACCTTTGCACACAAACGTTTCTAATTTATTTTATTTTGTGTTCGAGTGTATTTCCTTTTTCATCTTTTGTTAGGTTTTCGTTAGGCGTACGACAAAACATTCTTTCTTCTTTTTCAGTGCAGTTTGTCTACTTTAGTTCACCTACTGAATACTGAATACTGTATTATAGAGCAAGTAGAAATGGATTCTGTACAACTCTTTCGAAATTTGGCGAAAAATGTTATAAAAGTTGTCAACCCTGGATATCATCGTCTTTCTCATGTAATATTTAAAATATTCGACTTACGATATTTCAGGATTCACAAATGTGATATGTCATCGTAAGTGTGCAGTCGTTCTCTGAATCGAATAGAGGCAAAATACAAATCTAACAACGTTTTGAACTGTTTCACAGATGTTGACTCAATCACATATTCGGGTAAACTGTTCCAAATGTTTACCACTCTCCGTTCGAAGCACAGGGGGTGGGGAACACGTTTCATATCCGGCACGACAAGTTTACATCTGTGTCCGCGTGTGCTGCATGACCCTCGTAGGTGCAGCATTGGCCTTAACATGGGGAACTCACCGAGATGTAGAATTCGGTAGGTCATAATGAGGTCGACTCGCACCCGACGGTAGGACAAGGTGTAGAGTTCTAGTTTCTCGCACCGGTCTTCATACCCAAAGCCACGTAAACTCGGGATGAGCCTGGTAGCAACGTGTTGGACCCGTTCGATCTTTTGTGCCTCGCCTTGGGTAATCGGAAAGTAGGCAAGCGAACCGTACTCTAGCATTGGTCTAATGATGGAAGAGAAGAGGCAAGTGGCAACCTCTTCAGACCATGTGCCGAAGCTACGTTTGAGCGCCCAAAGCATGCGCAATCCGTTCCGATATAGTCTGTTCGTGTTGTCCACGGACTTCAAATCGCAGCGTGAGAATACACCTAGGTCCTTCACGGAGGGTGTGGGATATAGCGTTTGGCCGTCAAGGGTGTAGGTTCGGCCGTTAGCATTCTTCCCCAGGCTCATAAATACAGACTTGGCTGGGTTGACCGGGAGAAGAACTTCTGCAGACCATGTGGATAAGCGGTTGAGATCTTGCTGAAGTAGACCACAGTCATCGGGAGCGTCGATTTCTCTCCAAATCTTCATGTCGTCCGCAAACAAGGCACACGGCGACCGGAGAAGCTCCGTAGCAGATCAAGTTGCGATCGTCATACTCGCGGAGCAAAAGCGGTGCAACTAGTAAATGCAAATTAAACTAAGAAATTTCGGGGAATCAACAAGCGAAAGATACATAAAAAGCATGGCTACTGTACGTGCCAAGGAGTCGGGAGGGCAACGTGCAGCCAGACTTGAGGATGAACGCGTACGAACGTGTCGATCACGTTCTGCTGCTTCAGCTGTGCTTTTTTCTCAACAGAATGTACGTGACAGGCTGAGAGCGGATGAAATAGTCAGCGAAAAACAGCAAAATCATTGTCAAACACGATGTGGTGCTCAGAAATCGTGCAATACCAATCCCTTTGCATTCCGAGAAGACCCAGCTGATTACTACGTCTTGTGTTAGCACGTTCTCATCGGCACTGGGACAGTTTTATGTCCACAATACAAGTCTATGTAATTTATTGCAGAAACGGGAGGAAGGTATTGCGCCAACAGAAATATTCAAGTGCTTCAACTTACAGAACAGTCAGAGCCATTCAAAGTTTACTTGCTGGGAATGCCGACGAATCAAAGCATTTCCTATGTAACATCATGAAACACCACACATGCTCTAAACGACGTCTTTAAGCGCAATGGCAACAGGTCAATTCACTCATACTTTCAAAGTGAAATGACAGATTTATCATAAAGCAGGATCCTCGCTTCCATTCTCAAATGGCCGACATGAATTCCGACAAATATACTTCCGCAGTATTAGTAATGATGAAGAGAATAATTGCTGCGGAATTTCTGACGGAATAAAGAGTTCCATCGTTTCTCAATTGTACGAAATAATTTAACCAAGGCAGAGTTGGTTTGTTCAAAACAGTTGTTGACATGGTGGCACCGGATAGACACAAAGTTGTTTTTCGTGATGTGAAACATTTGCTGGAGTACTTGTGCGAAGTTGTAAGGCTCCAACCATAGATGAAGTGACAAGTTTCATTGTTAGTGATCAGTTCCGACCCAGGGAGATTGTTCTTCTTCGGAGAAACGATCAGTTAGCAAAAGTTACAGACACTCATAGATTCTACTATGTCCTGCAAGCTCCAATCATTTTTGTGATGTCGATGATGTATATAACTTCAACTTTACGATTATTGATTACTGCTTACTGGTTGGAAGCATCAAGAAACTTCTCCGTGTGGCGCATCTAATAGCTTTCAGGTAAAAGAGGGCGCTCCATATATTTTATATCGACAAAGTGCTTGTCCAGTGAGTTCTTAAATTCCGACACCGACTTTGCATCAACTACGTGCTTCGGCAGGTTGTTCTACACATTTTTCACTCTGCGTTTGAAAAAGAGTTGGTGGGCGACCTGCTCCAAATCCGGCAGTACTAACTTGTACCGCTCCCCTCACGTGCTGCTTGGTGCGTGCAAATGCAGCAGCGGCCTCAACATGGGTATTCACCTAGATGTAATATCCGATGCGTCATGATGTCCTCAACCCGCGGTCGACGATATGCTTAGGTGTAGGGCCCTAGATTTTTTGCATCGGTCTTGGCACGTCACGCCACATAAATTGGGAATCATTCTGGTGGCTCGCTTAATCTATTCTACCTCGCCTCGATTGGTAGTATTATAAGCGGGACAGTCATACTCAAAATTGATCGTATTAGTGAGCCGAAGCGGTGAGTGTCAGTCGGTTCGGACCAAGTGCTGAAGCTGCACCGGAGCTCCCAAAGCATAGGCAGACCGTTTTGATTAAGAATAATCAAGTTGTCCATGGATTTTAGGTCGTAGCGTATGAGCACACCGAGATCTCGCACGAAAGTCTCTGGATAATACGGTTAAACGGCCACAATATAGGTTAAACTCTGCTCAGATTTACCCAGTCTCATGAATTGAGACTTGACCGGGTTTATCGGAAGGTTATCCTATGTAGACCATATAGAGAAGCGGTCGAGGTCCTCTTGAGGTAGGTCACAGTCACTGGGTGTGCAAATTACTCTCCACACTTTCAAGTCATCTACAAAAAATGCACATGGTATACGGTGCGCATCGTTTATATGGATCAGGAACAAAATGGGCCTCAGTACAGTGTCTTGGGGCACGTCAGTACTCGATGGATACCAGTCGGTCAACTTGTTGCCGATCTGGAACCTGCACTTTCTACAAACAAGGGAATTTCTGATACGTCGTTGCAGCAAGCAGCCAACACCGCGCATCCACAGACTGTAGAAGACGCACTTCATGATTCACCATGTCAAAAGCCTTACTGAAGTCAGTGTAAATGAGGCTGACAAGATTGTTTTGGTTTACCGCTTGCAACCATTACTTCCTCGTTAACAGTCGGTTGGTGCTGTACGAGCGACCTTTCCCGTAACCATGCTGGGTGGGCGCCAAGAAGCTTTTCCACTCCAAAAGCTTCAGAAGACCCTACTTCAAGATCTTCTTAAGCCTCTTTGCCCAACCAGCAGTCAGGAAGATCGGTCGACTATTATCCACTTTAGTTGGGTCACCACCTTTCAGTATTGGCGTTATCACTGAGCATATATAATCGCTCGGTAATAGACAAAGTTGATAGCGACCTGTTCAATAGCTCAGTTACAGAAGGGGAGATGATGGTCGATAGGGACTTGAGGATCAGTGGGTGAAATCCATCTGACTAGCAGCTAGCAGCTTGCGCATCACTTCAAGACCGCAATCGAAGCAGTCAATTTCCGTGTAGGCGATATCCATCGAACTCGGTACAGACACCTAGTCATTTGCAAATACGGAAGTTAAGTGCACAGCCAACGCTCTTGCACGTTACTTGCTCGAGGTTAGGGACTATCCATCTGAGCCTTCCAACATTGGCACATTGCCTGCAGACTTAAGGCGCAGCCTCACGTAGGCAAAAATCCTCTTGGGTGCAGTTTTGCGCCGGCCGCAAGTTGCTCTTCGAAGAAATTGCACTTCTTGGTTCTTGCTCTGTTGCAGAGAATTTGCAGTGTCATATCCTGTATGACTCCAGTTTCAAATATCAACTCCGTAAACTTCCTCTCGACTTTACAATGTCTGGGGAGACGTTCAGTCTCAGGCCACTGTATTCGTAGTAGGTTGAAATTGCCTATGAGTTGGGACAACGGACGAATCATCTGGTTGCAGACATACGGCAACCAGTCTAAGCAGCGGCTCAATGGACTGTGATATCCCACGCCGACGAGCATCTCACAGCTTCTGAGTAGATTCCAACACCACCAATGCTCACACAAACCATCAGCGCTTCAGTAAGCGCTCACCAGTCCCCCACATAAACAAACGTTTTATTCCTCAGCCGTGCGAGGCAAAGACCAGTTGGGTTGTCTTATCAACATGTACAACGTGATCGCAAATTATAGTTAAGTGTTCGTCTTTTGATCAAAGGTTCCCATATGGGTTTTTGCAATGATTAGTAGTCAATAGGCCAGTCACAATTTGATGGAAAATCTTGGCGAGTGACGACGATGGTACAGGGACATCAGCTTGGAATGCGTAGTGCGTCAACGAACCAGTGCGTCAAAGGAGAAAACAGAATTTGTTAGACGGATTAATAGGAGTAAGATCGTTCTTAAATAT
The DNA here is from genome assembly GCA_944474145.2 of Dicrocoelium dendriticum. Taxonomy (NCBI): domain Eukaryota; kingdom Metazoa; phylum Platyhelminthes; class Trematoda; order Plagiorchiida; family Dicrocoeliidae; genus Dicrocoelium; species Dicrocoelium dendriticum. The sequence continues at coordinate 40,964 of CALYDF020000160.1, forward strand.
ATACTCAAGAATGCAATTATATGTAGGTAATCTTATATTATTGAAACAAATAGAGGATATGGTGACTTTCATACGTATCCAGGACCTTTCTCATACAAATCATCTAGAGTCACCGTTTGGCTTAATGTTGACCAGATGTTTGCAACAGTCAGGTGAATATTAATCATGCGTCTGAATTGTGCATAGGTAGTGCAGTTTCTAACACTCGATGGAAGTTTGTTCCATGTTAACGCATATTTTACAGAGAAAAATTTTGAGCGAAGCTTTGTGCGAGACTTTGGTATTTTCACTGTGCGCTCGCTGTTTCTTAGTTCATAGCGCATACGAGTCTGAAACTCGAGTTGTGGCTGAGCAGTAAAGGTCAATCCGAATAGTGAGCGGTATAAAAGGCACAGATTAAGTTTGAGTCTGCGTAGCCATAGTGGCTCCAGATTTAGCGCCTCGCAACGCTCACGGTATGTCATAGTATTAGGCATGTTCAGAAACCTTTTTGTGAATGATCGTTGAATGTTTTCTAGTGCTATAATATCCACTTTTCTCAGATTACTATGCACTATCGTACAGTACTCAATTTTCGGCCTAACACATATTTTAAAGGCTTGAAGCCTGGAATCCCTCAAAATTAGAGTTCGACTTATATAGGCGATCACTTTTCTGGCAGAAGCCTGCATGAATATAACATGCTCTAAAAAGTTAAAGGAGGCAGAATATCTTAGACCAAGGTCTCGGACTGCGCCACACACAGGAATAGGGGTATCGTTTAATGTAAGGATTTTCAGAGAAGAGCCAAAGCCGTAGTACAATAAATTACTCTTGTCCGTGGCAAAGTGCAGCTTCCAGGAGTTACTCCAGAGCTCCAATGCGGACAAGTCAGACTGAATATAGGCTAAGTTAGGACTACGTTGCCCAGGGGTGGAACAATACACAATTTTAACATCATCTGCGGAAAGGTACGGTTTTCCATACGAGATTTCGTCGAGGAGATCGTTGAAATAGATTAAGAATAAAAGCGGGCCTAGCACGCTACCTTGAATCACTCCACTAGAGATTGTAGTGGCTTCAGATGTGTAGTTACCCATTTTGACTACTTGCTTTCTACCCTCGAGGTAGGAAGGCAACCAGTCTAGAAGCGAATTAGTGATACCATAGGCCATAAGCTTCAGCAGCAATAAATTGTGTGGGACACGGTCAAAAGACTTTTGGATATCAAGAAATATTACGATGATAGCACTTCCGGCGTCTCTTGCTCTAGTCACATAATCAAGGTAATCGAACTGGCAGGTAGTGCACGACCTACCTTTCAAAAACCGTGTTGATGTTTACTGAGTAGGCTCATAGAACTCAAAACCTTATGTAAAGCAGAACGCCACCGCGATTATTTTTGGTTTGTCACAGCAGTAGCACGAGTAACTATTGATTTCCACTTCTTGGGCGGTGATGTCGGAATTTAAATATGTTCCAGTTGGGCTCAATAGATGTGGACGCTGAGCGGTTACAAAGTAAAACAACTCATCGCGCTTGTTCAGCAGACTACAGAGGTTGGTAAGGGCTACGCGCAGGCCTCGGTAGGAACCGCTGAGCATGCCTGAAGCATCAGAAACCTATTGAACCGGATTCGCGGAGGAATCCTTGTGACTACCCAAAAATTTACAATAAGAAGTTTCGAATCTTTATCATCCCTATGTATCCTTTGTTCAATCAATGCAGATTTGAGTTTCGCTCCGTCCGCTGGGTCTATGACAGCACGCAAGTGCATCTTTAGACGTTTCAGCATATTATGACGGCACAAGAGTAACTTAGAACCAGCCAATTAAAGAAAAGTCACACTTATATGTCGAATTTGTCCTGTGTACTCTTTCCGAGTTGGGCGCTCTGTTTCACTTTCAGCGCGCCTTCCTCCACCTCGATCAGTCTATCAACCAGAATTAGCAGAAACGACGTCATGTTCATAGCGCACCTGAGGAGTGCAACCGCAGGATTCAGGTGGGTGAAATACCATAAGGTTGCGGTGCCTCAGATCGCTAAACATTGCTCTTGGTTTCACTGTAGTTTGCTTTTCCATTCGTTAGCAATAATTTGATTCTTGCGCATCAGAGCTTCAGTGCCGAAGGAAGAAAACGTAGGCCTAGCTTGCCGGCTGTAAGGATATTGTCACTGACGTACTGGATGATAGCTGTCTCACTGATTGCGGTGCAGAACAAACAGTTTTGCGCGTTTCAATGCATTTCGCTCTACTGATCCGGCTGTCAAGATTTGTGGCTCCCTTCTGTCCAAGCATAGGCTGACATAGCATCAAAATGGTCTTCAACAAGTCCTGCTGAATTCTAGCAATTACAAAATTAACTAATCAACAGAGAGGTAATGCAGAAAATATGAAACTTCACGCCGCATAAACTACACGTAATGGCATGTGCATGATGTACAGCGACTTCGAAGCAAGTACCACAAGGATTTCACTTTGCCATTTCAAAATCATGCACCGATCGATACGACTAACATAACGAAATTTAGAAACCACAGAACAAACATTTAACGAGCCCACATATTTATGATAAATTAAATCAAAGTAACAAGTGTGGGTGAATTAAAAAATATTTAGGAGCTAAGACGAGTTTGAAGTGCAAAAAACAGGTGACGAAAAACAAACATTATATGCAGCGCAATGAAAGTTTAACCATATTGGTTAATGATGCGAGAAAATACAGGCAGTCACATTTTGAAATGTCGTCCATTTATTCAAGGATTCATGGTTGATATGTATCCAATATTCAAACAGAATTGCATTTTCAATCCTTTGAGAGATACCTGGAACCGATCGAGTAGTCATAAGTTCAAAGACGTTTGGTAAAATTCGGTTGGCATATTTGTTCGGTAACATCTCGCTCTGGACACAAGACCATCGTCAGACCAGGTGAATCGGTGTGCAGTTGGAGTAGCAGTTTATAGCAAACAGGGTCAATCACCGCGTTACCCGAGACTTGAGCCAACGTGTCATTACACTCACAGCTCCTGATGTCAGCTCAAATGTTTCCATCACAGTGTGAATTGTCCAGGCGTTCCTTTATGTGTCATGTCCTTGACTGATAAGCCAAAATGCTGACAACGGGAGTAGAGTTGCACTTGTCAAACTGATCTAAGCACCGACGCTCGACAGGCTGGCCAGGCGTAAGTTCCCTTGCCGCGCACTATACCATTTTCCATTGAAGTTGGACATTCCGGCAAAGCATTTACGTCTGAGGTCCTATTTGCTGAAGGCGCTTGGCCAATGAAACAGCGCCTACCATGCCAGTGAGTGGCTCTATTCCGCATAGCAAAGACTCAACTTGATTGCCCCGGAGGAGCAACCCCGTTGACCCCCAGGCGTAAATGTTTTGCCCGAATGTCCAACTTCAATGGAAAATGGTATAGATAGTTGCACTCCCTCCATACGGTTCACACAGCAGTCCGATTTGATAATTTCCAAAAACTAGAAAATCAACCGCTGGGGCATTGATAGTACACCCTCCTAATTATCACTATGTTATCCAATGCGATTTGGTGACCCGCCTCTAATGCGTGTACAGCAACGGCCGAGTCTCTTACTATTGCCTGGTATTCAACTGCCTTTGTCAGTGGTCTTGAAATCCGCCTCCTATGCTCTGAATTTCGGGTGCGTAATCCTCACTCACTGTTAGGCCTATGTACACACGGGTACGGCCTTTACATTTAATATTATAAACTCATTTACTCGTTCTATACTTGAGAAGGGGTCTTTAGGTGCATTTGCGCTGAACACGATGTTCGATCTAGCTGATAGATCACCCTTATATTTTCCTTGTTTATTACCTTCACACTGACATTAGGCTGGAACTTACCGTGGTGCGATGGCTTGTGTGTCTCAGTGATCCATTGAGCTATGCTGCGTGGTGCTTTTGCACATTCTGAGCTACTCATACCAGATCGATCAATGGTCAGAGGCCAGACTAATTCAGTCTCCTGGAACATGTGATCTCAGCGCAAACCCTTGTCTCTTTTTAGTCCTGCGGAGAAATGAACAAACCAAAACTCGTGGTACCCGAGAGTACGTAGCGAAACTTCAGTGTACATCCCCGTTTGAAGCACACTGTGCTCACATGCAGCCTGACCGAAACTGATGAAACAACGACCCAACCGAAAGACGATTAGCATTCGACAGCCAAAAGCTTGGCTTAGAACCAAACCCACATTGGCTTCCACTCTAGCACTCGTAAAACTCATAAGCCCGATGTACCCATTCGACCTATTGAAGATGGCATAGGTTCCCCAACGCAATAACTAGCTAGATTTTGGCTAGCATATTGCAACGCTTGACAAGTCAAACGACCAGGATTATAAATAGCTCTTATAACTTTGCAAACATGGTGTCAAGTCTTGAGATGGAATGGGACGAAATTATAGTGTTCCGTCGTCAGCTTGTTATTTACCAAGCTGACAATATGCGACGCTTGGGAGATAGCGAAACACCGTCCAAAGAGATATTGTAATCTGTGTGTGAGTACAAAGCTTATGGTAGATCCAATAACGAAAGAAATGACATTATACCTTAACATGTCTTATTTCACGTTCCAATCTAGCTTATGCACTCAGGAACAGGGACTTGCCATGGGGTCGCCAATATGCCCTGTATTGGTAGATTTGTACATGGAAGAAATTAAAGGGAAGACGCTGACTGATCCTTGTAGCTCACTGAAAATTTGCTGACTCTACGTAGGTGTTACCTTTGTTATCATACAATGAAATATGAAAGACGAGTTTCTAATCCTCATGAACACTTTGGAGGAGACTGTAAATTTACTATGGAATTGGAGTTTACCTTGGCCAAACCGCGGAAGAGTTACGCACAAAAGAGAGGAGAACATAAGAGACACCTAGACAACTAGGGTCACCTAGAAACGAGCTTGAATATATGGCTCCACTAAGGAATTCAACCGTAACGAATCACGCGACAGAAACAGGTCATGAGATCGACTTTGATAACCATGAAGTCGTTAGCAAGGAGTTACGATCAACTACCCAGAGGCTGACTGCTGAGGCGTTTGAGAATAGCAGGTTGAACAGCTGCTTGAACAGAATGGACGGAGCAGAGCTTTTGGGCGTGTGGCGAGCCGTCTTAACCCGACCAGTCTGAGGAGCGCCGACGGACGGATCCAGGGCAGAGAATGAACACCACATCATCCCCACATGCATTATGAACAGGGCTGACGTGTGTGACCTTGTAACGCAGACCACTGGTGCTCGTTCCATGCACTATTTGGAGTGGTGTGTTGACCTGTAACGCGATTGACCTTCTGTCTACATCCCATTCGTCGCGATTATCCTCCCAGTTTGCTATAAGTGCTATACCAATCGGTTGCTTTCAAACCTTTTTGATATCATGAGTTCTCGATCGGTTCCAAATATTTCCAATACTATCTTGTTTTCACACTAAAGCCGAAAATGTTATTAGTAAGTTATTGGAACAAAGCATTCTAGGGCTCATAATCGCGGGTTCTCAGTATGATTACGGAGACGTGTTTAATCCATGAGGCTGCTTATTCTGAAATAAATGTACCCGATATGTCGGTGCTTCGGAATGATAAAAATGAAAGAGGTGGTTGTGCACTTGTCCATTACCAAGCTAACCACCTAGGTAAACTTATTGATTAACCAGGAATCCTTGCTCTTGTTTATCTTTAGAGCCGGTGATCGTTGCGCAACAATGTCACATATCTTGCAGCCGTAATTTACTGCTCAACAAACTACACGTCGGAAATGGAATCCAAAGTGAGCCAAATTGAACTTTACAATTCATATAGTCACATTCTCATCGCAGGGTATATTAATGTACATGACCTGTAAATAGCGGCGTCCGATAGCACTCAGTCTAAATCTTGTTTGCGAGGGCTACTATCCAGAAGCCTTTTGTACAACCAAGTATCTCTGACCAGATTACGAACCGGAAACAAGCCGTCGATAATTTATATCCTGTTCATTAACGAATAACTCATGGTCGCCGAAATATGTACAAGAATATCCCTAGGCTGCAGTGGCCATTTGTCATTCCATTCATCGTGTACGTGCTAAAGTGTAAAAAGTAACACATAGGTAGGGATTTCGGAGGAGCGGAACACGTAAATGCAAAGGAGCCCTGAATCCAGAAACCTGAATGTCATACGGAGCACAGTGTTAATTTGTGCAAAATTGATCCATATCAACAGGAGTTAATGAAGCAATACTACACCAAATGCAAGCTGTTATACAAGCACATTTTCAGACTTCGGAAACTGCGTCCCTGATATCGAAACCTGGTCACTGCTGTTGGGGGCACTTGGTCAGTATTGGAAGCAAACATTCTCATGCAGTTTTATCACTCACAAGCATTTCAGCACAGGACAAGCCCAACTACTCCCACTTGTCTATTGCTCCATCATCAGGTTTTTCCAACTGCACCTTTGCTGCAGAAGCTGGGTTGGAAAACTGCTTACCTCTGCGTATCTACAGTTCTCCCCGCGTCGATAACGTACGACCGCAGCCTCTGCAGAAAGTAGCCAGCAATTTGGCAGGTCCATTGACAATTTTCTTTCAACGCTGCTAGAGAAGAGCAATATATAATTACTTTGGAAGCAAACGGTTATCATACCTTTTCACAAGGGAAGTTGTCACGCTAATCCTACTGATTAGCGTCCGATAACTCTGCGTCCTGTGTTTTCCAAAATTATGGAAATATACATCGCTGGTGCGACGTTACAGCAAAATAGCCTCCGAGCAATATGCATTCCAACAAAGGCATTCATATCTTACTAACATATTGATTTCACGCAATATTGGTATTTAGTTTATGGTGGAGCAGGAATCGCTGATGTCGACCTGACTTCTCAACAACGTCTGATCGCCTAGGCCGTCTAGTTTCCTTTCCGAAGCTTCCAAACTACTTTATTAGTGACCCACTCTTGCGTTGGATAAACAAATTGCTAAACGAACGTCACTTAGTGTTAACGGGGCAGACACCCGTTTCCTGGCAGCCCGGAGCGGTTGCCCATGACCCAGGGCGAAGCTCATTAGCTAACCAATGAGAGCGGGCTAATGATGACGCTTCAGCTTGAACGCTACCAATGCCAATCGTCTACCTTGGAAACCGCCAGTGAGCGCTACGCAATTCCGTTATTAACTGTTGATTCGATCTTTTTTGATCCGCTTATTCTGCTTACCGGGTGCGGTATACAGTTTTCATTTGAGGCATTTGTCTTTTAAGCTGAAAAGTCGGCAGGACAGCTTTCGCGATAGCAGCACGTTATCCATACAATCAGCAGAAGCCAAAACATATTTTGGCGACGGAGGTGAACTAAATCAAGATGTCAATCTCATCAAAAGACCTAAAGTCTTGTTTGTTACAACCGAAGCAGCAATTTAAAGCTACAGTGCTGCGAATGATTGCGACTCTCCCGAACGTTATCTCTTCAATACACACCTCTCCAGAATACTGGAAAGCCTTCAGTGGAAGCAGCGAACAGTAGCGTTAGTGAGTTCATTTTTGATCCTGATCCAGGACTAATATTCGATATTTAGTTCAGGCGCTATGAAGTTGTTTTCAGGGCAGATCTAGCAAGTCTGGATGATGCATCAACAGTTCGTCTGCTATTACGAAAACTGGGCACGTTCGAGTAGGATATATAGCTCAACTACGTTTTGCTGAAGATCGCCTATGATTTCAGCTTTAATGACGCAGTTGCTAGGCTCACAGAGATGTTAGGGGACTAGTGGTTCCTTTCCAATTATCGGCACAGTTGTTTGAAGAAATGCAAGAAAGGCAGCGAAAGTCTTATTGCACATGCAGAGACAGTAAATCGTGAATGTCAGAAATTTAAACTAAAGTCGCTTACCGAAGAGTAAGTCTAGTGCCTCATATGAGTATACAGTTTGTA
>CALYDF020000161.1:0-49035 GCA_944474145.2 Dicrocoelium dendriticum
GGTCGGTAGGCCTTTCTTGTTCTGGTTGGCACAATATTGGTCGTAACTGGTTTGAATGACGTGCCCAGATCTGTGCGCCCACCATCACGTCATGCATGACGTTTCCGCGCTTGCTTTTAACCGCCCTGGCGTCCATTTCGCATGGCGTTCCCGATAGTCACGTACTAGTACCTTCTGTCCAAGCCTAAACGATCGCTTCTTTGCTCCATGCCGCCGGTTAAAATCCTGTTCCGTTCCGCGGTTCCTTTTACCAACAGAGGATTCCCAGCGCGGTCGGATGGCGTCGAAAGGCATGTGGAGCTTCCGGTTCATCGTAACCTGTGCTAGAGGAACTCCGTCCGGCGTTTGTGGATTCGATGTTGGTCGGTAGAGGAAAAGGAACCGGTCAACAACTTCCTCTATACGTCCCTCCCCTTTGATTTGCGGAGAGCTTGCTTGAAAATATCAAAAAACCTTTCTGCCTGGCCATGCGACTGTGGGTGAAACGGTGGCAAGCGAATGTGCTGGACGGCGCATTGCTTGCAGAACTCCGTAAAAGTTGCCGAAGTGAATTGTGTGCCATTGTCAGTTACAATTGTCTCAGGACAGCCGAATCTGCTAAAGGTTTGGCGCAGTTTTGATACAGTGGCATTGGTGGTTGTGCTATCCATGAGAAATACTTCAGGCCACTTGCTGTATGAGTCGACTATAATGAGGAAACTTCTGCCGTTGATCGGTCCTGCAAAGTCGACATGGATGCGGCACCATGGCTTAGTAGCTTTTGGCCATGAATAGAGTTCTGATTTTTGTGGCGCTTTCAAGACATTGGCGCACTTTTGGCAGCGTTTAGCTATTTCTTCTAGCTGTTTGTCCATGAAGGGCCAGTATACATAACTGCGGGCAAGCGCCTTCATCCGGTTGATCCCAGGATGCCCGGCGTGGAACTGCCGAATAAGGCGCTCCTGAATTACCTTGTTGCAGAACCTAGTATGCAATCGTTTACAATAGCGAGCGAGTGTCTCCTCTGGAAGTACTGTTGTAACTCGGCAGATGGACATGAACGTGGCCAACTTGTTTTGTGGAACTGTGTAACTTTCTTGAGTACTGGGTCCCGAAGCGTTTCGGTTCGTACAGCTTCTGCGGTAACTGGTAGACCGTGCAATGCATCAGTTACCAGATAGTTGACGTCAGGTTCGATCTCGACCGAGGCAATGATTGTGTCCTCATGTTCTTACTGATCGGCGTCAATTAGGCGTGACAGTGCATCCGCTTGGCCAATGGAAATTGTCGACTGGTAGTGGATCTCGAAATCGTACCCCATTAAGGTAAGAGCCCAACGTTGTAGCCGGTTGGCTGTGTAGGCCGGGATGCCCTTTTTCGAACCAAAGCTAGCCAGCAGGAGCTTGTGATCTGTCAGAAGCTTGAAGCGGCGGCCGTATAGCATTTTGTGGAATTTCTTGACCGCGTACACTATGGCCAGTGCTTCTTTCTCAATCTGGCTGTAATTCCTCTCGGCCTTCGTAAGTGTTCTGGCGGCATGGGCGATTGCTTTCTGTGATCCATCGGTGTACGTGTGTGAAATTACTGCACCAATCCCATGACTTGATGGATCTGTGGCTAGAACAATCTCTTTAGAGGGATCCAAATGAGTCAAAGGCAAATTTGAGGGCAGCAATATCTTGACCCGTTCGAAGGTATTCTGGCATTCTGATGTCAAGTTCCAAGTTTGGCCTTTGGCTAGTAGTTTGTTTAACGAGGCGTGCAGGCGGTGCATCTAAGGCAAAAATGCGATGTAGTGGCTGATGGGCCCACAAAAGGAACCCAAGAACTGTAGATCTGTTGTTGGAGGCATTTTTCTAATGTCTTCTACGTTTTCCAGGTCCGGTCGAGATTTATCTCTTTCAAGTATAAAACCGAGGTATTTGATGATCGGCGTGAAAAATGTGCATTTATCCTCACGGATCCGGAAACTGTACGACTGCATACAACCAAGCACTTCATCCAGGCGGTTAAATAGCTCTTCTGGTGTTCGACCCATCAATATGATATCATCCAGATATGCAGCGGCTCCAGAAACGCCCGCTAGCATGGTGTCCATAAAGTAATGGAAAATAACTGACGCCGTTTTTACACCATAGGGCAAGCGGTTGTATTGGAATAGCCCACGATGAGTGTTGATCGTCAACAACTCCCTCGAGACTTCGTCAACACCCAATTGAAAGTAGGCATCGGATAGATCAAGTTTAGCAAAGCATTTACCACTATTCACTTTGCAAAGATATCTTCCGTTACTGGTAATGTGTACTGGTGGTCGTCTAGTGCGGCATTAAGGCCAGTTGAGCAGTCAGCGCAGACGTATACCTTGTCATTTGCCTTCTTCACTGCGACACTCGGTGCGGCCCATGATGAGTAGTTGACGGCTGTGATGACTCCGGCAAGTTCCAGTCGATCGAGTTCTTGATCAACTGTTGACATGGCTACATAGGGTACCAGTCTTTTAGCCTTGAACACTGGTTTAGCACCTGGTCGCAAGCTCAGCGTTGCCTTGAATTTCGTATGATGGCCAAAGCCATCCGGAAAGACAGAGGTACATTTTCACTTCACGGTACGTGTCATGTCTTCGACGAACTTTTATGATGGATCTGGACTTGCTCGAACTCGGTTGCAGATCTGATTCAAGGGAAAATCGAGGAGTTACAACTTTTCAATCGAGTCGAGACCAAGAAGATTCAAATTCGGCCGGTTTTAACCTTGCACGTTCCAGACTCTTCCACACCTTGAAAGCAATCTTGCAAGTAAGTTTTCCCACTAAGTTTAACACACCGCCGGATGCATTATGTGCAACTTTCTGAGACTCGACCATCTTCGGCCACTTTATGTGATTTCATGTGCTCCTGGAAATAATCGTGATGTCCGAGGCCGTGTCAAATTGCAGTTTCGTTGGGATCCCATTGATCAACACCCTGATAAATCGTCGTCTCGGTTTACACTCACTTTGGAATGCGGCAACTATGGACAGAGACTCTGCGCCATCCTTCCTAGAATTCCTCTTTCGATAAGACTTCTTCACTTTCTTCGACCGGACCTGACTTCAGAATTCCTCCTTATGCCCACGCTTATGGCACGTTTGACAAATATGACGTTTGAACGGACAAAAGCGCGCGAAATGCCATTCGCCACATGACCAGCATGCTGTAGGCGGTTTGTTCGTAGACCTCTTGAAGGGTTTGCTTGGGCTGGCAGTCCTGGCCTTTTTCACGAACTGCACGGTATCTGGTGGTGCGAGACCATTCCGTTCGACCAGAGCAGTGTCGTGTTTTAGAGTGAGCAGCCGTTTGCATTCGCTTACGAGGGCCTTCAGTGTCAGATCAGGATCCTGATCCAGCTTAGCTAAAAGCCGCGTGCGGATCTCAGCATCACTGGGGATTATAGTGCGCTGACGAAAATGAGACATTTAAACTGATCGTCCGTTAAAGAGCGTAGCTTGAAACGTTCACACTCACGGTTAATCATGTCTGCTAGGGCCCCAAAGTCGTCCGATTCCTGTTTGACAATTTTCAGGCATTGATAGCGAATACTAAACAGGGATACTGACTCACTAAACATTTCCTTCAGCTGCGACACTACTTCGTCAAACGTCAGATCCTTCGGCTGTTTGGGCAGAATGTGGTCTATGAACCTTGAATGTTCACTTATCCTGAGCTTGCGGAGTAGCAATCGCACCTTCCAGGAGTCGTCCTGACGAATGAAGTCCGTCCGGAACATGTCTTCCCAGCGCTTGAACCACGCTTCGAATGTGCATCCAGAATCCGCGTCATAATTAAATTCAGTGATTACATTCGTGAGAAGATCAACAGAACTCGCCTGCATGTCCCGCGTCGCTGCTCCTGTTGTCTGCAAACTCAAGCATTGTGTCAGATTTTCGATCATTTTCATTTGTGCCTCCATTTGAGATTGCTGTTGGAAAAGCAGCTTTTGAAATTGTTCAGCAGAAAATTCATCACATTTCAGCTTCTCTCCGTCGCCATTTGTTATAATCTTCTCACTAGATGCGATTCAGAAATTGATACTTTACTGCTCCACAAAACTTCTGGCCCAACCGAAGGAAAAAAGCAGACCAATGATCTTGACAATATAACGCCTTAATCACAGTCAACGGACACTGTACAACTACCGCGGACCTTGACTGTATTTATAGGTCTTTTACTGACCTTCGACTTCTAGAATTGGAAGGTCAGCTTCCAGGGTTAGTAGTTCCCCATAGCTTTTGCCGAGGTGTCAGGCGATTTTTAATCATGTGCAGAAATTAGAACATTCCAGAACGTTCGAAATCGATGCATTAAACGTTAATAATTGCTTAATCGCCAAAATAGTGGATTTTCTATGCAATTGCTACTTTCTCCCGGACACCGACCAATGAAAGTTCCGACGGAGATTGTTGATTTGGAAGAACAGGATTTTGTGTTGAACGATGCATGCGTAAGAAAACATTCGAGTTTACAGCAATATTCCCCATTCCTTTAAGTTTAAACAGAACACCTTTGAATATATCCACAAAGCTCTCAGCCTGTCCACTGAACTGGGGATGATAAATGAGACTATGTATATGTTGTACACCCATGAATTGAAAAAATCGGTTGAACTCGTTCGATGTGCATTGTGGACCATTATCAGTGACGGGTGTTTGTGGAGAAACAAACTGTGCGAGATAACGATGAAGAACTGCAATCGTTGTAGCTGTCGCTGCTGGCGTGACACATACTATTTCTGGCCATTTTGTGTATGAATTAGCAATAACCAGCAAATATTGACTGTTCAGTGTGCCTGCATAATCCTATGAATCCACATACCGGGGGCAATTGATTTTGGCCAGAGTTGTAGGTCAGTTTTGATGAGAGCGTTCGCATTTTGCGCACATCTGGAACAACTGCGAACAACGCCTACAATATCTTTATCCATATTTGACCAGTAAGCATAACAGCTGTCAAGTGATTTCATTCGTCTACTTCCTTGAAGTCAGGAGTGCAGCATTTGAGTCTCTTATTCTGAGATTTTTAGCGTTCGCTATGCGTTCTACCAGCATTAGACAGTCGTTCATTATTGTCAGCGCATGTTTACGCACAAATTATGGTTTAATTTCAGCATATGATGGCGTTATTGAGCCACCGTGGCGGAGATAAAGGATAACTCATAAACGGCTATCTGAACGCGTATACTCATAAATGTTATTGCACGTAACTGGTAATTACGTATGGCTTCCTCAATGCTAGTTTTTATGTCAGCATCAACTACAACTGATGAACTGACCGGGTCCACTTGTGGCTGCGAATTTGATCTGTTAGCAATCTGGCGCGATAGGGCGTCAACATGGCCAATGCATTCCGCACGGAGGTGTTAAAGGGGAAAAACCTTTCCGAGAAGTATTGTTGACCAACGTTGCAGGCGATTTGCGGTGTGAATAGGAATTCCTTTCTTGGTACAAAATATAGAGTGCAGAGGCATGTGATCAGTGCATAACGTGAATTTCCGACCATGCAACATCGTAGTTAAACTTTTTAACTGCAAACACAATTGCTAAACCTTCTTTTGCAATTTGGCTGTAATTCCGTTCAGTTGCTGTTAGCGTGCGTGAGACATGACTGGCCCCTTTTTTCCCGCCATCCGGAAACCGGTGCAAGAATGCTGCTCCAATCCCATTCTCTGAAATATCGGCAGCAACTATGATAGGTAGTTTCGGGTCATAGTGTGTAATTGCAAGATCAGAAGTTAAAATGCGCTTTATTTCATCAAATGCCTACTGACAAGCTGGGAACCATACCCATTTTGCATTAGTTTTTATGAGTTCATTTAGTGGTATCCTTAGCGAGTGTATATTAGTGACAAAGTTATTGCAATAGTTAACCAGTCGCAAAAACGACTAAACTGTTTTTCTGTCTCTTGGAACTTGTAGTTGTTGAGTTGTCATAATTTTCGCTGGATCAGAACGACGACCACTGGAATCGTTGATTGAACAAAGGTACGAAATTCGGGACGTGAAGAACGCACATTTGTCGATTCACAGAGTAAATCCGAAACTCCTGATCATGTCAAACACTTCATTCAGGTGTGCCTGCTGTAGCTCAACTGAAGCGCTTACGATTATTATGCCATCTATGTAAACCATAGCAAAAGTAAACCTGTTTAGAATTGTGTCCATTACTTGTTGAAAAATTGCCGGAGCACAATTAATTCCAAACGGCAGTCTGTTGTATTGATATAGTACCCTTATGAGTATCAAAAGTTAGAAAGTATCTTGATTCCTCCTCAACTTCGACTTGTAAATGGGCATCCGAAAGGTTACTTTTTGAAAATACTTTGCCACCATTTAACTGCGCAAACAAATCATCCCGAATTGGCAGTGTATATTAGGGGGTCTGAAATGCATCATTTAATTCAGTTTAAAATAACCACAAATACGTACTGTACCACTGGCCTTCTTAACTACCACAATGGGAGTAGCCCAGGTTGAATAATTAACCGTGGTTAGCACGCCTAATTGTTCCAATCGATTCAGTTCTGCATCAACCAATGGGACGAATGAGTAGGGTACTGGCCTTTTAGAACAGAATACTGGATTTGTTTCGGGTGTGGCATACAAAATAGCTCGAACTTCGGTGAACAATCCAAGTTCCGGTCTGAAAACACTAGCATAATTTGCCTGCAAATTTGTCAAAATATCAGTTTTCACTTTTGTATCCACAGTTGCGATATCACCTGAAGGCACATATCGCATGCTCTGAGTTTGTGAGTCACAAATTGAGCGGATTGGAACATAATATAATTCTAACTCATCTATCTATTCCATGCCTAATGAATTTACTTCATCTTCTGTTGCGATGTCATGTTCCTCTGCATTTATTGTTTCGAAATGTGAACTCACAGTTTACTTGTCCCTAAAAGGAGATTGGCTTGCCAGAAGCGAGCCGTGCGATACCCCGATTATCCAATGCTTCTCCAAGTTGAAAATGAAATGATTGTTATGTCAAAAGCAATGTTGATTTGTAAGGTAATTGGTAAATTGTTAACTAAAAGAGTGCTAAATTTTCGGCCATTCCTTCCACGAGTACTATGTGTAGTGGACCCCAGATTTGACTACCTTCTGAATCGGGTTGAATTGTGCTGCTTGCACAAACGGACACAGTGTCCCATCTTGTGACCTACTGCGCTACAGTTTTGACATTTATGAAATCGCAATTCACAAAAGCGTGCAAAATGCCAGGCGTCGCAAATGCAGCATGGTGTTGGTGGTCGTTGAAATCAGCCTCCTCGCTTTGCAAATCTGTTCTGTTCCACGTTTGATTTGGTAATTTTATCTACAGAATTCATGTCTGCATACCAGTAGTTTAACTGTACTATTTGTGAATCACGCATTCGGTTCATCATTCTGAGATATTCCGTGGTTAGATCGTGCAAAGAAATGTCACAGCTAGAGTTCAGTTTTGAGTGTAATTTTATTCTGATATCCGAATCTGCAGGCGATGGAAAGCCAGGTACAAAAATCCATCTTTTGCAGTGGTCGCCTGACATTGTTTTATACTGGAACCTTTACATTCCATGTTCACTCTACCTGCATATATTACGATGCCCTCGTCTTCTGCTCTAGTTAGCTTTAAATAGTTATGACGAACGTTAAAGATAGATGTCCGTTCACCAAATTTGTGTCAAGCTTATCTACTACTTCTTGAAAACTAGTCTCTGGGGTGTTCCGAAAGTATGTAATTGCAGGGTCTTGTATGTTTAGAACAGCCAAGTTTTTACATCCACAGCCGTGCTTTTGATGATTCATTCAAAGCTGAACCGTAGAGAACAAAATGTCCACATACCTCTTTTACCAGGCTAAACATGTATTGCCCCTGTCTGTGTCTTAACTGAGTTCTTGAATTCCATTGGCCAATGCAATTTTGAGTTAAGTATCGTTTCTGCCCACTGGAACCTCTGAAGTGTGTGCTGAAAAATTTCGTGCGAGACCTTCAAATAATTTCTGTTGTTGAACCAGTGGACGTTGCTAATTTTGTAACATTTGCAAGATAACATCTTGCTCAACCATCTCCCCGTCGGCAGACTGTTATAACTCTCTCTCAGTGATAACAATACAGATGTGATACTGCTTGCAAACGTTTACTTACACCATTGAAAGTACAAATAACAGGCAGGAAAAGTCGTTTACCACACTTGCTGGAAATCAATCGATCCGCACGTGCCGTATATTTGGCTGAAAGTTCAAGCTAACCAACGAACAAGATTGCCGGAAATCGATCGATTTTCACGTGCTGTCTATCTGGTTGACTTGCGTGATCTCGTTAACACAAACCCATGCAAAGGTGATACCAAGACCGAGCTGAGTTTGACGCAACACATACACTTGCGAAACCCATTGCTGTAGTCCAGGTGAAGGAGACCCGAATAACCACAATTCTTCTGTAACGGTGATAAGAAATCCCAGCCAACCGCATTCGGCGAGAAAGTCAGCCGCGGAATATTCTTCTGGCAGGGCTAATTAAATTGTCCATGAAGCTCCGCTTTGACTGCACTAGTGTGAAGTTGGTGAAGTGCAAATGTTGGTCAAATTGTGTGACTTTCTGTAGAACAGTCAGATATTGACTTCATCAGCCCCGTGACGGATCAGGATGTCCAAGTTTGGCATTTACAATGTGCACTGTTGGCCCGCTCTGCCAACGGCATGATTTGCTTATCCAACGAATAATAGGCCCATGTGTTATCAACGTTTGGCTTATAGTACGGTGACTTAAATATTTCTGGACATATGCCACTTCCTATAGTGAAGATGTGAGAATCGAACTTAGTAGGACGCCCGACGCAACATTTGAGGTTGATGTCTAATAGACGTCGTAGTTCTTCCCCCAGAAATGACGAACCGTAGTTTTTGGACAAAAGGATATTCACTACTACAGTGATAGAAAGCATCATGTTAATGACGGATAACATCGCTCTGAACACAGTAGTACTCCAAAAGCTGGACCCGCCTACTACCGTGGGGTGTTTCATACGGGGACCGTATCAATCAGACGGTGAGCAAAAGACAAGCTTTGAGTTTCACCCCAGCTCAACCTATCTCCATCTGCTGAGCCAAAACCAGGACGAAACCGCTCATGGGGTGTCAGTGATGAGAAGAGTAAGACCGAAACGCCTACAAAGACAGATTCTCTTTTTCACCACTCTAGTGGTACAGGATTGTTACATTCGGTTTCGTTTGGCTTTACTCTAGCCCGTCCGCCTATAGCACTATCTAATTACAGCATACTTGAGTGGTCTCAGACACAAGATAGGCGCTCACCGAGAGCTTCCGAGAGTTCGGGGGCGGCGCTGAGATAAAGGGGTCAGCAGTCGGTTTGAGTTGGGTTAGATTGAGCAGCCCCAAAACTCGGAACGTAAATTGATGAGCAAACTTGTTCATAGGAATGTGCAGCCGACCTGAACGAGGGGGTGGATGCGATGATCGCAGAGCATTCTGAGATTTTAACCACCCCTTGCGTGGTGGAGAAACTACTACAGCAATATCGAATTGGAAGTATGGGGATACCGGTGTTCGATGATCCAGGGAAAGCAGAGTGGGTCCAGTACCTCAAGGAGCTAGCGAACCATCGTGCACATTTGGAATGCCTGGAGCTCCACTACGGTGGGGGTTAGTTACAGATTGTCAAATTTAGATCCTACACACCTTGTGGGGTGATGATGGATTCGTTTAGGCACTAGGTAGTCCATAGCTTTCACCAATTTGGTTACACATGCCGCAGTGCCCAAGTATCTGAACATATGAGGTACGGGCTGCCTTCAAATTTCCAGGTATAGATACCCACTATAGCTCAGAACAACATCTATAATGGCTTCAAACTAGGATTGGTGAGACTTTTCTGATTATTTATGGAGATTGTTCAGTGAAGGAGTTTTTCGTATAAGTGTGGTCCATCTCGTTGTATCCAACTGGGATTATTGAGGGATCAGGGACGAAAAGGATTAAATCCAATCCATCTTGGTATGTTCACCCCGTGTGAGCCTTCCGTGATTCTCACTACCACAGTGGATTTCCTAATTCATAGGACTTACTTGGATGCGGCATGTCGAATCCACTGATGTTATCGCACCAACCGCAACGTATGTGGTTGAATCAAAGCCTGTTAGACTTGGTCTCACTACTGTGGCATGCATTTCGGTAAATCGTGATTAGTGTAACTCCCTTGGAACTGTTCAGCCTGGACCGAGTTAGTGCTGATGGAGTACATTTTGCATTTCAACAAAGTGTACACAACACTCTTTCACTATTGGCCATCTTACTTATTAACCACAGCTGAAATAAAGGGGGGAATTTGAAAGAGGGACAGCTAACATTTTTGTTTCCGTGGTCTAATGTGGGAAGCAATTTGCATTTTTCAATGTTCAGTAATACTAGTCATTTCAAGCTGGGAGGGCATACTTCTATGTGTGCTTTCCAGTAGGTTGCATTCAGCACGTGTGAGGCACTATTCGGAAAGCGGAAATAAGACACTTCAGAGTTGCATCTCAGTCAGGGAAATGTAGCTCAGCGGAACTGCCTACTTAGAGCTGCTATGAAGAGGTTAGCGAGTTAAACAAGCAAGTCAGGTAGACTGGCTGACGGGTGGGCGGATTGACTGGTTAGCGGATGAGTGCGGATTCCGGAAATTCATAAAGGATGATTGCTTGCGCCTCAGCACACTGCTTCAGACAACACGTCGCCCTTTCTCTCTGCTGTTCATCCCTCACCAGAAAACTCCAGCGGAGCTCATGTAGGTTAATTAGTTCCAAGTGGTGGTCCCACAGTTTCGTAAACACGATGGCATAAACTATCACTCAAACGGCATATGTGACCACGTGGCATTGAGCCCGGTCTATAACAGTCCTGAAAGTTACACTGCTTTGACTTTACCACACCTCTCAATTTGAGTTCCGACGGGATCGCTTTCGCCTAAACGTGTCTGCGTACGGGTGTGTCTGTGTCGGCGTACATGATTAGTCGAGTGTCTACTGCTCAGCTTGCATACTTCACCCCACAGTCAAAGGGACGGTGGGAAGGTAGGGGCTAGGAAACTGGGTGGAGCTAACATGTGCTCAATACCACGTGACAGGTGTATTGGCCCTATGGAGGGGGCGCGGATAGAATCGCCCGTTGCAACTGATGTAGGAGCTGGTTATCCGATGTATGACGGTTTTTCCTTGAACCAATTTGTAGCGTCCGGTGATAGTGTAGCTAAATGTAGAAATTAGTAAGGAAGCGACCATCGGTCAGACTGACTGACAGGTAGTCACTGCCGAAACGTGGTCCGTTCACTTTGTAGAATGCAACGAATACTACTGGCCAGAGTGCAACGTCGTGGTAGGCCGTTTAACTTTGATTATTGTCTCATCGGCTACGTCGGATAAATCGGGGCTGTTTTTAGCTGTTCACGCTGACTGCATGAAACTTGTTTGGGCACCGATTGCTGCAGCGAATACGTATGTCTGCTTGGCTATATCCTTTCGGGCGACTTCTGATGTCTCTGCTCTCCAACACCATGTGCATACGGTAAGTGGTTATATCACTCAGATCCAGGCAGGTGCTTTGCTGATAATCATAAGGAACGAACGGAATAATCATAGACTACCCACTGCGCGAACTGGTTTCACGCCAAATGGCGCAGGAAGTTAGACTGATTACCGTTCTTACGGCATATTTGAGCTGAAATCACTCCACAAATTTAACAGTTATGGCGGACCGGAATCCCAAAGAGCATGTTGACGACGAACCACCAACTCTGTCTGCTGGATGTTTACTTGGAATTGTGCCAAACGCGGATATTGTTCCAGTTTACCAATCGGTGCCCAGAAGAATGAGGATAGGTGGCAAATTGAAAGTCATCAGCAGTGCTCGATATGGTTTATCAACCACATTTGCCGCAGGCTCCAATATTTAGAAGGATGGTGCTTATATTATTTATCTGTCGAGCGGCCACATGGACCTCAGTTTCGATTGCTCAGAAACGAGTGATCAGCTGGAGAGCCGTGCTTTCCAGTTGTGAGCTAACAAGTGGAAAAAGTATAACTCAGAAACGTTTCCACCGTGGGGAACAGTCCATTGGACCTGAAATCCTATTAACGACTCAGTGGGATATCTTATTCCTTTTGGCCAAT
Source organism: Dicrocoelium dendriticum (assembly GCA_944474145.2). NCBI lineage: Eukaryota > Metazoa > Platyhelminthes > Trematoda > Plagiorchiida > Dicrocoeliidae > Dicrocoelium > Dicrocoelium dendriticum. The sequence goes on from CALYDF020000161.1 coordinate 12,163, forward strand.
CAGAACACCATTGCCTTTTAAACAGTTGTGATTGGTCAATTTACTGCATTCGTTGGAAATTGGGGAACCAGCCGGTGTACGATTGCACAATCCTTAACCCCAGGGTTGAGCAACCTGGAATAGTTGAGGCCAGTTGATTATCCCTTTCTTCTTAAATAAACAGATAAATAACTAATTTTTTCTCGTCATTGCGAGGCACACCATCAAAGGCATGATCATGGTAATACAGACATGTGCGATCAGCAATTGCACAAATTATTACGGTTTGACCATTGGTATAGGAATTTATGTGTGTTTTGACATGTATAAGTATGTTTAAGTGTGTATTTGGAAGTAGCTATGTTGTGTATGTAAATGTGACTCGACATGTGTTTCTGTTCGCTGGGTTCGCCATCAAAGGGGGAATCAAAGGAACGTTTCGAATCGGATGACGTTCGTGATGTGTGAATGATGCTCCGGTAAAGGGAAGAGACAGTGACTTTAGTTAGTGGCGAGTCAAATCCGCCACGTCACAGTGGTTAAACGGATATCTGTGGTTTTTTATAGGGTGAACGCTTGTCAGGCGAAATGCCACCACATCCTGGAACACCACCACGGAACCATTTGCGGGAACGGGATTGACCCGAACCATCCAGCTGGCATCACGGGGAGGTTGTTCGGCTACATCCCGTGTCCGCCTTAACTACAGTGGAACGCAACCTGGGAACTGGATAATGCTACCGCGGTACTTATCGATGGTCGCTTTGAGCAAACGAGGGATGTGATGGAAATTCCCAAGGATGACGGCTGCGAACGAGTTTCTTCACTTCCATGTCCTTAATAATGGCAACAAGTATAATGATGATGGCACTGGCGAAATGTTCCTGGGGACATAAGTAACACTTGCCAGATTACGTTCTTCATTGGTGGACTATTCCCCGTAGGAACTAGAACTCATGAACTAACTCTTCAGATAATCCATTGTGATGCGCAGTAAAAATCTGCGCATTTCAGTTCAATCTGTAACATGGAAATTGGTTACTTCCGAGCATTGTACTGTTCCCAATCACCTCATGAGATATTTTCAACAACGAAACACACTACCAGCCCACATATCATTCAGGTATTTGTTGTTTCAACATATATTAGAGGGTCGTTATCATTGTGAGTCACAGGGAACATATCCAGCCGTTTGATCTTGGTTATCGACTGAAAAAGATGGCAATGTTCTAGGGCGGATCAGTGGCAGTCGAGGTTTGGCGATTACCGTTTCCATTTCCTTACCGCGGTACGTACGTTGGATTTCCATCCAATGCACATGGCTCTTCCATTAATAGAAGGATAGCTGACTAACTCTGCACCTCAGTTTAGCCACTAAGCTACTGACTAGGTCAGTAGTACATTTAGGATTAGCTACTCGCTGTTGCAGACCGCAAAGCAATGAATTGCACGGGTTCCACTCGAGAGAAAAATGGACGGTTTATCAGCATTCGGTTATAACAGAGTTCGGCTGGTAATATACACCGCAGTGATACGCTGTTATACACTATTACTTGGTGTATTTTGTATAGATTTCGAGAGACATGTCCTTGACATATGAAGTTCCAGACTGACGTCAAATATCTTTCACAACTGTGAGCTGGGCTGGAAACACTGCTGACTGGAAATGCTGTGGTGGTAAGTTGTCACACTTAGCTGCCAGTTGTTTAGCCATCGATCGAGCTAAACAATTTCGGGTCAACACTTTGAAGGATGGTCGATCGCTAAAAGAGGCGAAATGAAGGATAGTGTTTAATCGAGTTAGATCGACATGAATGGAGCTGGAACGCTGGCCGAGAATGAAATAGCAAGAGTATGTGTTTGTGAGTAGTTAGAATTGATGCGTGATATAAAATGAGCTTGTGTTCTATGAGTAATAGATTTCGGATCGAGGCCCAGACTCTGACTTCTGCTTCACGGAGGGTCACTTGACATGGAGACGGAGGAGAAGAAGCCGACGCGCCGGAACCCGCTCGTTTTTGGTGGACAGCCATCGATTCCACTGCCGACCGCACTGCAGATGACTGAAAGCATACTGCCAGAGAACTGGAGAACGCGGAATGCAAAGTGAATGGATTTTGTCACACTGACCCAGTTGGATACTCAACCGATGGAGTACCAGTTGGCGATGTTCAGGCATGCTGGGGGTGGTGAAGCCAGGAGAGTGCTCGAGACACTGGAGCTGAGCGAGGCAGGTGAGGAAGTCGAGCTTTCGGAACTGATGAGAAGATTAGGGACGTTTTGAGAAGGAGAGGCAAAGGAACCTAATACTATTTATTTTTTGGTCGCAATCGACCCCCAAGCGAATCCTTCGAGACTCACATCACAGAATTGTAACCGTTGGCGCGTAACTGCAACTTCCGCAACAGCATGAGAGAGTCATGGATACGTGATCGCGTTGTCATCGGCATAAAAAATGATGGGCACTCTGCGCCTTCTGAGACAAAGGAAGCTGTCTTTGGAACCATGTGTAGGCATCTGCCTGAGTGAAGCAAGGACGGCGCAGCAGTTCGAGTATATGCGAGTGGAAGCAAACACCAATGTGTGCGCGGTATCCCGAACCAACAATAGCCCGCCCCAGACGCTGGAGGGACAGGGCCCGAGTTCTCAGTTTTGCGGTCGTACATATCCAAAAAGAAAGGAGAGTTGCCTAGCTTGGGATTGAATGTGTACAAAATATTCCAACAAGAACCACTTTGCTTGATGTTGCAGACCCGCCAGGTCAGCTCAGTGGTCGACAGCGTCCAAGAGCAGATGAAGGAATTTTCGATAAACAATTTGGAAAATCGTGGAGAACATGAGTGTTTTCGTGACCCATTTGATTCGAGGACAAATGGTACGCTGTCAACTGGACTAGGGGGCTACTTTCAGCATCCTACTTGAGAAGCACTGTCTGAGAGTGACATGCGACAGAACGTAGAATTATCTCAGAATATGGAACGGTTCAAATGTGCGACCGAAATGCACCGCCACGTTGAAGGCCATCAATCCGAGAAACAGCACACATCCGCAACTGGATTTCCTGATATTCTCTGGAGATCTTATGCCTATTTTGGGCATTGATTCTATTCAAATTCTCGGTTTTGTTTCTTTTAACCATGAAAGTGTTGTCCATCAATATGAAGGTAGCATAGATATTTTTGACAGGTGCCCAAGCGTTTTGACAGGGTCGTAGGGAGATTCGTAGGGTATGCTCATTTATCTTTAATCGAATCCGCTAAGCCGGTAGTGTTGTCAACCATAAAGGTGCCTGTCGTTTTACGTCAGAAGTTTTTAGACGAGCTGCAGCGTTTTGCCAGTTTGGGTGTAATAGCAAAAGTTGTGGAGTTGACCGATTGGGTTAGCCAGGTGGCGATTGTCAGTAAGAAATCTGGAGAACTATGCATGTGCATTGATCCAAAACCACTTAACGCCGCCCTCAGGTGGGAGCATTATACGCTACCGACGCTAGACGACGTACTTCCGGTGCTATCCAGAGCTTGAATATGCACAAAAGTCGACCGTACGTCGGCGTTTGACGCGTATTACTTGACGAAGAGTCAAGCTATCTTAACATGTTTAGGACATCTTTTAGGCGTTTCCGCTGGCTTCGTCGACCGTTTGGACTGAAAGTATCTAGCAAGAAATTGCAGAAACGACTAATGCAGACTAAAGACGATGTGCCAGGTAAGTTCTGTGTAGCAGACGACGTTTTGCTTTTTGGTGCTATGTGTTAGGAGCACGACCAGAACCTCGACCGTTTTATCAGCGCTGTTTTGAAACGAGCCTCAAGCTAAAACGAGAGAAGATGGAGTTGCGTAGGACGGAAGTGCTGTTTCATGGACACGTGCTGAGCTCCGAAGGACTGTAACCAGACCCAGAGAAAGTCAAGGCCACTAGAGTGATGCCTCATCCTACTGACGTTGATGCCATTAGCAAGCTGAATGGGATGGTGAATTACTTAACTAGCTCCTTGCCCAGATTAGCCGATGTAATGGCACCGATTCGGAAACTGACGCATACGGGTGAGAAGTGACATTGGGACGTGGAGCAGGAGAAAGCATTTCAGAAAATAAAGGAACTGTTCACGAGCGCCCCCTTCTCCCTTACTATAACCCAGCACTCCCGCTCGAGGTCTAGTGTGACAGCAGTCAGTATGGTATCGGAGCCGTACTCATGCAGAACGGTAATCGTATCGACTTTCGCAGCCGGACTCTGACAGAGACCGAGCGTCACTACGCGCAAATAGAGAAAGAAATGCTTGCATGGCTTTATGCCTTGGAGCGTTTCAGCGACTATACGTTTGGCAGCAAATCCACCGCGTTCACCGACCATGGTTTCGATCACCAGCAACCCGCTCCATGTTGTTCTACGTCGACTGCAGAGGATGCTTATTCGTCTGCAGAAGTACGACCTGGAGATTTCCTATTGGCAAGGACCCCAGACTGCAGACACGCTGTCAAGAGCAAATGTGTCAGACATGCCCGGAAATGAAGAAGACCCAGACTTTTTCCATGCAACACTGTTGATCGGTGTCATTGAGGAACGCTTGCAGCAGCTCCAACGGTCCAGTGAGAAGCAAGAACTGTGCATGCTACTGAGGCACGCGATATTTATCGGATGGCCCGAAGACAGGAAAATGCTCCAAAGAATCTGACTCCATTCTTCCATTTTCGCGACGAAGTCATTACCCATGATGGATTAATATCCAAAGGTAACAGGATAGTAGTTCCAAAGGCACTGCAGCGTTCGATGTCGGAGCTGATACATTGTGCCTATTTAGGAATCGACAACTGCGTGGCAACAGCTACAGAGCTGTTGTTCTGGCCCGGGAAGCCCAGTCAATACGTGACTATGTCCCCAATAGTGCGGCATGCAGAACACACGACCTACGCTAGCCAAAGGAAGAGATGATGCTTCTTGACGTTCCTGAGAGACCATGGCAGATGGTTGCACTGGACATGTTTGCTCAAGACGGAAGGAACTACTTGATTGTAGTAGATTATTTTAGTGACTACCTTAAGATTGATGCTCTTAAGACGACTAGCACACAGGTAGTGTTGAAAAACTTACGGTGTCACTCCGCTGGGCATGGAATACCCAAGGTGATGAGTTCCGGCAACGGGCCGCAATTTACTAGTGCAGACTTTCGTGCGCTCAGCAAGAAGTGGGATTTTCGTCACCGATAAGTCTGAGTCCGCAGGGAAGGAGGCGAAGAACGCGCTTACAAAGACCAAGGAGACCAAGGAAGCTCCTTACATAATGCTACTGGATCGAAGGAACACACGGGCTATTGATATCGGAGCGAGTCCAGCACAGCGTCTATCCAGTCGCCGAACAAGAACGCTAATACCGACTGCTACAACTCTACTTCAGCCCCAGATATCGCCCTCCGATGTTCTACACGGCAGACTACCGAAAGGAATGTTAAGGCAAACAAGGTACTATGATCGGGGATCGAAGAGCCCCCAAACGACGGCGAAGATCATCCACACACACGCGTAACGTGTGTGCTCCTGGTTCATTTCGATTATTCGCCTCTGTCCACTCTCCATCTTCTCGCAGTGTTGTCACTGTAGACTCATTCGAACAGGATTTACCAGTCCTACACTTATCTATTATCCGTGAAAATATCTTCTACGGTTAGAGTCTGGGCCATCACTAACCCTTTTCATTGGCATCCGTGATTAAGCGCAAGCGGCTAACTCAGTCACATCGAACCGCTTGCTTTCCTGTGTGACACCATTCGATACAGAATTCACGCGGCAGGCCGAAAAGCCTACGCTTATTCCGATGCAGCGTTTCTCAACACAGCCGTGAAAGCATTTGTGATCTCACAATCTGTGTTCAGCGCTGTGTTCAGATTCATTTGGCAGGTTCCAGTCACTCGCCATTCCTTGTGACCTTGTCAGCCAGTGCGCCTGCATACTTGATTGGGGATGGGTTGGGCGAGCCAGTTTAGCCCCATTTATGTCCTAAACCTGATGTGGAGTTCCATGCGATACTATGCGCTGCAAGTGATTTCACCTCAAAGTTCTGGGGCTGGTGTAGGTTCACGACCCATTACATGACCAGTGCCTTGTCTATATCTCCCACCAGCTCACCGTTGGTCAACCCTGCATTAACTAGCAAAGCGTTTGCTTCAGCTCCGTTGCTGCTAGCAGTGCAACCAACTGAAATTATGTCACCATTGTTCGATGGCCATAGTTCATGGCAAAGTATTGCCCCGGAGCATACTGTCAACCAGCAGCGGTGGACAGGACTCAGTACGTCTCCGTTTTAGTGATTTGTCAAATCTGTACAATATGCCATGGAAATAACTTCTTCTGTTCTTGCAAAGATTTAAAGTATACCCTTCTAATGAGAATTTCATACTTCCTAAAAAATGGGTAGTATTAAATGCAGTTGTAATTCCTAATCTAACAATAATTCATGACTCATACACATTAATGATTTGGAAAAGGAGAGCAATGTACCAAGCATCATGATGGACAAATCGAGGTACCTATGCCTTAAATGACCTACTAGTCAACGCGTGTCTCCAAGATGAGCGAAGAAACTAGACGCACCTTGCAAAGTCAGTTTCACTGGAAATCTATTATGATCGTGTTCGTGCATGAGACGTTCACTTTATGCTTTACAAGTGCTCCACTCTTAGTTTCACTTTCCTCACCACCATTGTGGAAGACTTACAACAGTCGCCATAGCCACTCATCTCTTTATTCCTTTATTGGTGTTTAGTTAACGGTAATAAGGGAGTTTAATCGTGTTACCTGTTCGTTACTGCTAATGAAGTGTGACACATATTTGAGTCGATTGACAATACTCTGCATATCGTGGGAATCGCAGACATGTCCACTTTCTCTTATTTAGCATAGTTGCAAGTGACTCGGTGAGTGATACCAGAAGTAAGTGACTTGTATTTCAAAATGTGCGCCATCCAAACTGATGACCCGGTTGATAGGCGCCGATGTAATCGGACGATGAAGCCCCAACCTATGTGGAACCGGTTTAGTGAGGCGGTCATGGGCATGAGACAGCTCAGCAGAAGATTCACCAGGGAGAGCTAAATTCATTTTCGCGCATGACACATATCCAAAAAACAAAACAACAGCCATACCAGTAACGCCTGGCGTTGTCCAAGTTCACTGTGCGCAGCTCTGATCAAAAGTATCGCTTCGTTACACAATCCAGGTATCAGACTGTTATGCTAAACAATCTACCGCGACCATCTGTCTGGACTGTGGTTGCACACGTACGTACGCGGGGCCACAATTGGGTCTCACAAGCGGCCGCAAAGTGCGATTCGCGACGGCGAGTCTACTATTGGATGTCAGGTTATTAAATGTGTGGAGCTGTTTGGTTAGTAAAGGGTTGTTTGAGCAAAGTCCGCTTTTAGATGAGTCATGGATACGGAATTCGACGTGTGCTAAAGGGTAAGATTAGACTGTGAATCCGTCAGTCGGGAGAATCAGGACAAACCTAGTGACTTATGCGGTTTGCTTGGTAGGGGCGCACAAATCAGATGGTTGAACCCCATGCACACCCATGCCCTTTGGAGCAGTGCAGAATTTATGAATTCCTTGGCTACCGCGCCTAGTTTCATGGCAGTTTTAGTGTTCTCTGGGGAACCAGCAGTAGTTTCAGAAGCCTTAAAAGCAAAAACGCCTATTTAGGCAGGAGAAAGCGTAATGCAATAAAGCGAGAAGGTATGACGAAAAAAGTTTTTATGCAGATGAAGGTCTAGCTGGGAAGCACGAATGCATTATACCAGAATTCAAGAATGCGGAATTGTTTGGCGTCTGTGACTACTGATAGTCCCCACAGAATTCGATTGGCCATCTCAGGTTGGGTGGTTGTTTTGAAATCTGCTGGTGTTAATCGTGCATTCCATCGAAGGAGGAGGGTATCCCTGTGTTCGCATTGCGTTTTGAACCTCCATCCGATTAAATGGAGCCGATCAATGTGCCCCTGTTTCACACTGTTTTATTGCATAAATCAACCAGTGGAATGGTTGAAATATAAATGCTTGTTGAATTTCTTCAACCTTCAACTACGCGAACATAGTCTTTGGGAAGTAAGCATTATTATATTGGTGAAGTTTTCTTCCTCTTTCCTCAAATGCGCAGGGGTTGGCTCTACCGGTTGATTTCATGAGGTTCGTATGTAAAAGCTTGAAATCTGTGTTCGTCCATGATTGATGAACTTTGAACACCGAGACGCGGCACCCATGACGGTTAGGTGATCGAAGCTTCAAAAGCCAACGTTTCGCAAATTTTTAAGAATCCCAGGTGCAAGCGGAATTATTATTGTGTCAAGCATAGCTAACACTAGGTGCATCCGTTTCGACATCAGACATCTACTCATCTTCCCTATGCCTGCTGTAGGTTGCGAGGTGCAGCTTTCCTTCTGTGTCTAGGGTTTGTCTGGTGTGCATTACTTGTGTATCTGTTCCTTGAGCGTGTACAACTGCGGTTCCAAAGTGCTCCTCTCTTTTGGGGGAATCATTACTGCCTGCTGTCGGCTTGTTGCCGTTTCACCTCCTGGCCCTTCCACGCTACTGACAACTGGTGTAGTAGTGTCTATCTTTAATTCACTACGTTTCTTTCCCTCCAAAGCGCTCGAGCAAGCTGCTTTCATTCGGAGTCTTTGACCGTCAGGGATCTTCATTGTGCGGATAACGTTCCAACTATGACTCGTGCCACTTCCTCAACTCACTGGCATGCAATCGTCGTGAATCTCCTTGCGGAGCGTTTGTACACACTGGGCCTCGCCTGTTAACCACCTTTTAAGGCCCCTTCCAATTTGGCAGTAGTTTCCTCTCCCATGATTCAAAAGTGAGAGTGCTTTGATGTACCCTGTATTTCAGCTGCGAACCGATCTGAAACGCTACCCTCGTCTCAGCATTTTTAGTCCTAGACTTCTCCATCCTCCACCCCTGAGTTATATACAGATTACTGTTGGCTGCCTCCTGATATCCTGTGCTTCTTTGAGAGACATTCGGCACGTTGGCCACATTCCAACCTCTCGATCCACAGGTAGGCAAGATGCTCGACCGTACATCAATTGGAATGGTGATTAGTTTGGGAAGGCCTGTTTGGATGCTAGATGGGTCGGCAACAGCAGTGCCCAAGCTATCTCCCAGTCTCCACCCTATGCTGCAAGCCACTTCTTAGTCGTTCTGATGTACGCTCCGTCATACCATTTTTCTGCGGGTGCTACAAAGTTGTCCGCATTTTCCTGATACCAAGTTTCTTCAAGTAGTTCCGGAATTTTCTTAGACTGGTTCGCACTTGACAGTCGTTCACAGCTAGATCGGTTGACATTCGTGACTGCCTGTCACGTGAACGTATTGCAAGCACGCACGACAGTCGCTCGTAGTCAGACCGCCTACCACTCATGACTATGTCCTTTCATGTGGTAGGCTGATTGATATAATTATCGTTGTGCATTGCGTTTGCGCGGGTATGCCAGTATTTCAATACAACTCGTCCATGCGCTGTGTCTTCATGCTTCCTGATCGGAGTGGGTTGTGTTGAAGTCAGACGTCATAATATACTGATGATAGCATTCCAGCTTGCAAACCATGACGGTCCCCTTGAAAGTCCTTCAAGGAATGCTGTCCAGACAGCAGGCACAGTTTGAAGAGTCGCAGCAACACTTACTTGATACATTGACAACACGAATGTCGTTACTGTGGGAAGAAAACGAACCTGCAATGTGTACATGCGACTGTCATTGATTCGCTTGATAACATGGACATTTATCCACACACATGAGTCACGAGCATTGCCAGACAGACCGTGGCTCGTGGTAACCAATCACAACAGTCCTCCACCATTAGATCAAGAGTATCCAGCTTGATAGTGTTTTACGTTGTACTTCTTACGAAGTGATCGTCATGGCTTTATAGGTTGCTCAGCGTGATCTTCATCTGGCAATACTTCTGGTGCTATTTTCAAACGTGCAGGCGATGGGCAATTTACGCGTTCCTCTTCTGGATCCACGGGCTGTCGTCACATTAGGTCCAAATGAAGTTGAGGTAGGCGCAAGTCTTCCACTTTTGCTTCCACTGCACTACCTGTTGTCGATCTCATAATCCCTGGGATCCAAGTTCTATCAGTTGGTCTCAGTTTTACGTACACCTTGTTGCCTGCCTCAACCACATGACACTTCGCTTTCATGTCCTACCGTCGTTTCATCGCAGACTTGCGTTTAGCGAACGTTCGAGACAGACTGGTTTCAATCAGCTACAACCGAGTGCGCAAATGTCATCCATCAGAAGCTCAAACGGTGGATGATCCGTGATTGTGTGTGGGGTAATGCGACTTGGTAAAAGCCAGTTATCGACGCGGGTTTGTAAAGTTCCGGACTGTTGTTTGGCCACATCCAGTTTGATTGTCGCAACCGTTCGCTCTCTCTAGCAGATCATTGCATTTGATACGGTGAATCGCGAGGCATTGTGGCTGGTGTTGGATAAGTTTGGTTGCCCGCGTAAGTTTGTAAGTTTAATTGAATGTCTGCACAATGGTATGCAAGCGAGGAAGCAGCTGAGTGGAGAGACCTCGGATGACTTTGTGGTTGTCTCTGGTGTGAAACAAGGCTGTGTCTTAGCTCCTGCCCTCTTTAAAATATATCTTCATGCCATGATGTCTTGTGCTTTTGAATCGGTTTGTGCTTACGGTGTTCGTGTGGAGCATCGTATTGATGTTGGTTTGCTAAACATCCGCCGTTTCGATGCGAGAACTCTAGTCTGTGAGACAATTATCCGTATGTTGCTGTTTGCTGACGACTGTGCGTTGTTTTCACACAGCGCGGATGAGTTGCAGCACATGACTAGTGCTCTGGCTTCGACAGCGGCCAAATTCGGGCTCACCATCAACATAAGCAAAACTGTCTGTCTCTTTCAGCCTTCACCGGAGGTGCAATCTTCAATATTGCCGCGAATCAGCATTGGTGCTGAAGTATTGGAAACCACCTCCCGCTTCTGCTACCTTGGGAGTGTGATGTCGACTACTTAGCAGCTACACAGTGAGCTGCGTATTCGCGTGCCGAAGGCAGCGGTGGCATTCGGGAATCTAGAGTACCGACTGCGAAACAACCATCAGCTCTCCATTGGCACCCATCGCAACGAGACTGGACCTTAACGTGGTGCGACGGTTTGCGTACCTCATTGACCCATTGAGCTATACTGGGTGATGCCTTCGGGCACCTTGAGAGCTACTCCTACCAGGTTGGTCAATGGTGAGAGGTCAGACAAACTCAGTATCCTGGTCCTCCAGGTTGGGGGTTTGAAATGGGATGGCGTCCATTTCTGTAAAACTAAATCATTGCCACCTCCGCGCTGCCTTGCGGACAGGCTTTTGAACCAAAGGCTTTGGATGAGGACCCTAATGGTCCACCTGTCTAGGTCTGGCCGTCATGACGGTATCTCAGCCCAAATACAACCATGATATTTTCTTCAAAAATAAACTTCATCCTGCATCGGCCGTCGCTCAGATTATCAAGGGTCGCCTTATCTGCTGCATACAGCAGGGCGGATAAGCGAAAACATGCTACTGCTGGCGCCTCCGTTCTTTCTTTTCCACATTTTTCTCTTACTCCAATCCCGACTCCCATTACTAACCTTCCTGCTATAATTTCCAACTTAATTGACAGCAACCGAAGTGCCACTGGAGTAAAACCATCTGCAGCCACCATCCCACCGCACCTATCGGACGCCTATCGGCAAAAGTCCCTTACAAGGCCACGCCATCCCGTTTCCATGGCGACATTCAACATTCGCACTCTAAGACAAACAGGTCAACAGGCTGCACTCGCACGCACCTTGGACACACTGGGTGTTGATTTGTGTTGTGTGTCCGAAACTAGGATCAATGACCCTAACTGGGTTATTGAATTGACTACACCCGGCTTATCCTCTCGTTATTGGTTGCACGTATCCGGAGACGCCGATGCAGCACGCTCTGTTCAAGCTGATGTAAGTAACCTCCTAAGCTCCAACGCTGTGCCATCGTTGGTTGATTGGATTCCAGTGAACAGCCGTTTATGTGCATCCCGTTTGATAACTTCCGCTAAGGTTGATTCACGAATTAGTAAAAATCGCTGTTTGTTTGTGATTTCCTTTTATGCTCCCACTGACTGCAGTTCAGATGTTGTCAGGGACACATTCTATGACGAACTGAATGCGCTACTACGCAGTGCTACTAGTTCAGATATTATAGTACTTGCAGGGGATATGAACGCACAAGTAGAGCGTCTGAGCTCTACAGAAGTTCAGCTGGGTGGTAATTGTGGGCTTAACTCCGAACGGACTGACAACGCTGAGCGTCTGCTGCAACTGTGTGCGGAGCACCAGTTGTTTCTTAGTAGCACTGCTTTTATACACAGTGGGTGCCGAAGGGCCACTTGGCGTCCTCCTGTAGCTGGCCAGCGGTGGACCCAAACTTACCAAGTAGCCATAAGTTACAGGTGACGTGGTTCCATCCTGGATTGCCGCTTGTAATGGAGTACCTGTGTCGACTCTGATCATGTCTTGGTACGTTGTCGTTTCTCCATGAACTTTACCGGGAGGCACACCAAGCGTCCCGTAAGATTGGCAACGGAGAAATTGTCTCAGTCCTCGGTCAGGCAAGTCTATCAAGAACCACTGCATACCGAACTTCCGCTGTCTTGTCCTAATGACACTGAGCTTCAGTGGAATAGGATCTCGGCCGCCATGCACGACGCAAGAGCATCTGCTTGTGGCACCATCAGTCGTCACCGCACCAGTCACTGGATATCCGAGCGGTCGGTGAACCTGCTGGAATCTAGAAGACACCTCCCTGCTGGCTCTGAACACAATGTGACCGGACGGGCTATTAGGCGTGAACTAAAGCAGAGCGTACGTGCTGACAAGGAAGCCTGGTGGATCAGTAGGGCTCAAGAAATGGAGGAGGCAGGAGCAGTAGGCAATTACCGCAAGCTCTTCCAGCTGATCCGCACCACTGGTCCCGGAAAACCAGACGTCAGTGAGACAATCAGAAACAGCGCGGGTGCGCTGATACACAATAAGGAGCGCCGTGTGGCTCGTTGGGCGGAAGACTTTCAAAATCAGTTCAGCTGGCCCCCTGCTCCCGGACCTCTTCCTACTCAGGTGATGCAGGACAAACCATGGACGGTTAGTTTAGAGCCTCCGACGGAGGCCGAGGTCCGAAACACGGTCACAGCCCTCAATGGTTTTCGTGCCGCTGGCCTGGTATCCCTCCCACCTGCACTATTTAAGGATGCAGGTGTGGTCCTCTGCAAAGCACTGACCTCGTTATTCAAATGTATCTGGAAGGAAGAGAAAGTCCCGGCTAATTGGAGCGAATCGATTATAGTGGCAACATAAAAGAAGGACAGTCACACAGACTGTTCTAACCACAGGGGTATTAGCCTAACGCCAGTTGTGACAAACTTATTGGCCTCAATTCTTGTTCGTCGCCGCACTGCGGAACGGGAATCTCGGATTAGGGAAGAGCAGGCCGGTTTCCGCCCAGGACATGGCTGTATAGACCATATATTCACTTTTCGGCAGGTGCTAGAGCAGCGCCACGCATACCGCAGACCGACAATATCCGTGTTCCTCGATTTCAAGAGTGCTTTCGATTCGGTCGATCGATCGATTCTGTTTGAAATACTTGCGCGGAAAGGTGTCCCCACGAAATATGTGAAAATCTTTCGTGCTCTACACTCGAACACTACAAGCCGCGTCAGCGTCTACGTTGGCCTACCGGATAGCTTTCCGACCACTAGTGGCGTTCGTCAGGGTTGTCCGATTTCCCCGTTTTTGTTCAATTTCGTCGTGGATTCTATCATGGAGTGTTCCCTTGCGGATTCTCACGATGTAGGCGTTGAAGTACTGCCTGGTGAAAGGTTAGTTGATCGTGATTATGCGGACGATATCGTCTTGCTTTTCGACGAGGTTGGGGCGGCACAATCAACCCTGAATAGCCTGTCTAGAGTGGTCCCATTATTTGGTAGGCACTTCGCACCTTTGATGTGCAAAGTGTTGCTGCAAGACCACCAGCCACTTGATGACCCCCTTGGCGCTTGCTAACGAGGAACTCGAGGTGGTTGATCAATGCACTTATCTTAGCAGCTGCATCAGCAACGATAGGCACATAGAAACTGACGTCAGCTCACGCACTGCAAAAGTCAGAGCTACCTTCTTGAACCTGCGGCATGTTTGGCGACAGAAGGGAATTTCCCTTTCGTCTGAAAGGCCGTGTATACAAGGCCACAGTGAGGGCCGTTTTGATCAAGGGTAGTGAGACTTGCCCCCTTCGGTTTGAAGATCTGAGGCGCCTTCAAGTTTTTGAGCATTGTTGTCTGCGAAGCATTGCTGGAGTCGGATGGCACCAGCGTGTCCGCAAAGATGATGTGCGTAGACGAGTATTAGGTGGTGATAATCATACTAACTTCTTGGAACAGCAAATAGCACTGAATAAGTTGCGTTGGCTCGGGCACGTGCTAAGTATGCCTGGTCACTGCTTACCTAGGAGGGCCTTGTTTAGTCTGCCAGGTATAGGGTGGCGCAAGGCTCGAGGTGGATAGAAGTTGACTTGGTAGCGGCAAATGAAGTCACTGACTGACAAAATGGGTGCCGTTGGTCCGTCTCGCCCTTCGGGCTGGAGTCCACGTGACTCGCCTTGTGCTTGGCTCGAGGCTTTGCCGGACATGGCTCGAAACCGACACCAGTGGCGCGTCTGCTGCCGTCTGCTAATCGGGTTGCCTGTTTAAAGTGTGTTTTGTGCTAAGCTATCTGTGGGGTAATGGCTGATTATGACGCATGACAGTGAAAGCCGCAATGAAGCTGTTTCGCCGACGCCGCCTTACCTTTGCACGATAGCCAGCTGTTTGTGACGGTAAGTTGACTACACAAGGTGTAGGTGCCTTGACCCTAAATGTTTGCTTAGGGCATTAAGGGTTTCAGGAAATTCCCCCTTCTCTCCTTCTTTTTGTTCTTTATTTCATTGGTCTTCATGGTTGTATGGCAGCGAAACATCAGTTCAAATGGCTGACGTACTGCTGTTGATGATGATGATGATGAGGAGGAGGAGGAGGATGATGAGGATAATGATAATGCTGATGCTGACGATGATGATGATTACCACTGACACGAAGTTGTTGGTGCACAAATCCATGGTGCTGTCAATTCTTCTACACGGCAGTGAAACGTGGACGATGTACCGGTGAGATGTGCGATATCTCCAGCGGTTCCATCAGCCGTGTTTGCGACGAATTTTGCGCATCGGCTGGGGCGACAGAGTTGCTGACACGGTGTTGCGCTGAAGTGGAAATTATGCAATGGACTGCATACTTTTGCTGAGGTACCTGAGGTGGCTGGGTCATGTGAGCCGCATGGATTCAACGCCGACACCGAAACAACTTTTATACGGTCAGCTGGGTTTTGGGAGGCGGCATGTGGGGAAACCAAAGTTACGTTACCGGGACATGATCAAAGTGAGCCTCTCACGTTCTAATCTTGATGGCAGGTCATGGAAATCGAAGACGGTTGATCGGCGTGCATGGCGCGATCTGATCCAGAAGGCAGTTGCCGAAGTGCGGGAGAAAGACCTCATGCATGCAGAGGAGAAGCACGAAGTGCGGAAGCGGCAAGCACCGATGGGTTTTACTCCATCGACATAAAGCGCATGGTGCTGTAGCACCTGCGGTCGCGAGTGCCTGAGTCAGGCACGCCTAGTGAGCTATGAGCGAGGTCATTAGGTGCAAACACCGAAGCGATGATGGGTCTTGCGGAGAACGTGGGCAGAACCGGCGCAACGTTTGTAGGTACGCTGCAATCGTTTTATTAAGCACGTGCTTGCATGCTACTTCTATTTATTTCAGGCGGTGGGTTTTCAATTTTGTCCTTATGCTTTTCTTTCTCACATACATTCCCACCTATACTCTCTTCTATAAACCTGTTCACGTCGCTTAAGCCACTTTTAGTTATTGCGATAACATTTTCGTGTCAGTGGCATTTCTGTAAAATATACTTTCTGACCTCGTGAACTTATCTCGGATTCCTTTGGAAACAATTTATTTCATATGCTCATTAACTTAAGATTTATGTCACCGTTTCCTTATGCATTACTCGATTTATTTTGTTTGTTAGCTTTCTCTCAATTGATTGGCTGTTGCTTGACTTCCCGGTGTGGCTGCGCCTGATGTGCATGTTGACAAGATGCCTACCTGTCTATTACCCACTACTTCGTCCATCTGGCTCCAGGAGACTGTTGGTCGTTGCTAGAGGGGACGGCGTGCACGGTCCTTGTGGCCGTGTTAGGCTCGAAGAGTGGTTCCATGCACTCAGTGTGGAGCGGACTACGGTCCAGCCACCGCCTTGTGTGCGCTTGATTCCCAAATACAGTGTGCTTGCATTTGCCTGTAAAGGAGTGTGGGCCGGCTCCGTTGAAACGTGGCTCCCATCCACATGCCTCCCGGTCTTATTCCTTTGGGTTTACACTGAATATGGGGTATGTGGTTGGAGCTGTGGGTGGTGCAGTGCAAGCCACCAGTGGTCCCTCTGTAGGCGCCGACGTCCAGTGGCTGGCCACTGTGAGAGGCACATCCGAATCCGGATGCTGCCTACCGTATATATATATATATATATATATATATATATATATATATATATATATGGAACAAAACTCCATCGAGTATTCGAAACTGCGCTATCTATCCGAAATTCAAACGCAAGATCAATATTCAGCCGACTGCTTCTACTAGCTGGTCTACACATTAGCCAAAATATGACCCTAGATGATTTGTATAAGAAAGGTCGTGATATACTTGAAAGTCGTCATATCCCCTAATTATCTAAACATTATAATTTTACCTACATATAGTTGAATTCTTTAAGTATGTGTCTATAAACGATCTTAATCCTCTCACTCCGTATAACTAATTCTGTTTCCTTCTTTGATACACTGTTTCGAACAGACACTACGCGTTTCAAGCTGAAGTCTCTGTACCATCGTTGTCAATGGCCAAGATATTATATCAAATGGTAATTGACTTACCTGCAAGCGATTGTATTCATTATTATGGTTTCTTAATCCCTCATACTTTATGTTCTTCCTTGTTTTATTGTTGGCCATGACTGGGCTGTTCTGTTGAGGTGACGGATGACAGCTTTCAAACTGAAAACGTTATGCCCATGCAAATCATACTGCTACTGACTCGCTGGCTTATTACAAAGAGTGCCATAATTTATTGATCCGCATGATGGAACTGGCTGAGGCTTCATCGCCCAAAATGTATGTCCAAAACGGCCTTTATGAAGAAACTACATTTGATACCTATCTGATGGCCTATACACTAACTTGCCACACCGCCACAGAGCCAGTTGGAGCATAGAGGTGCGAGTGAAGCCCATCGAGGAAATACTCTGATGGAAGCAGGTCCCCTGAGGATAGGTACCTGGATCGCCGTATTACTTTACTTGAACTTTCGTTTAACTTTATATTTGTGATTGTTCCTAAGGGAGGTTGTCTTTTCAAAGCTGAATTTAGTGAGCACGCTGTGTGATTTGGTTGCGACTTGCAACCTCTATGATGACCTCGGCTCACTTTGAGGTTGTCTTTTCCCGTGTCCCGGTTTCCCGCAAATGGAGCAACATCCTCCGAACGCTGAACACGAAGACCACTGACGTCTTCAACGAGCTGTTCCGTCATCCGTACCAATGTATCCATGCGCTCCGCGCCTCCCTATTGTTCCTTTTTCAGCAGTGATTGGTGCTTGCCCAGCTCAAGAGCAACCTGTGTCAACTCCCCCAGCCGCATTTCCGGTGTATCATTTGCATTCCGGACGCGGTTGGCTGTGAGAGACAGGAAATTAATTGATACACCAACGCTTGCTGTTTTGACGCTTCTTCCAATCCCGGCAAAGCTCAGTCCAACGAGCTCCTGATATGTGCTGCAAACAAGAGATGATCTGCCCCTACACCAAGCACGTCGATATGAAACACAGCATAGTCTCCTGGCGTTCTGCCGTGGTGTCCAGTCAGGGGACCAACGCATCCTTCGCGGTGGCCAATCCAATTTGACAGGTATTCTCCGTGCTGCCTCCAGGACTGCCTTCGCCCTGTCCTTAAGAAGACTCCACAGGGCCATTAGCTTCTCCCAGTAGTCTTGACGCCAACCGCCTCCGCCACGTCCTCGAAGTCTTCCAAGAAAATCCTCACACCCACTTCTTCAAACGGCTCCGGTAAGGGGACCTTCGCGATGCACCTTGGTTGATCACGGCACTAATGTAAGAACCCAAGATGCAAGCGGAATTATTCTTGTGTCAAACACAGCTAACTCTAGCTGCATCCGTTCCGACAAACGTGACACCCACTTACCTTCCCTGTCCTTGACGGACGTTGCATGCCGCTGGTTCCATTCTGTGTCCAGGGGTTGTACGCTGTGCATTGCTTGTGCGTCCATTCTTCGCGATCTAACAACTGCGGTTGTAGAATGTTCTTCACCTTTGGAGTAGTCATGAAATTCTGCACTTGGCTAGTTGCCGTTTCGCATCATGGCCTTTCCACGCTGCTGATAAGTGGTGCAGAGGATTATGCATCGGAATGACGAGCGTTTAAGATTGCATTATGGTGAAGCGTTCGTCGAAAGGAACTGTTAGACGCAAATGAGCCTTTTCGTCCCTCCTCACCGACTGGCTGTAATGGGAATTAGAGGGGATTCATGTGCAATAATGCTTCTTTTGCAATGAATTATTTGCTGTTGAGAAGTAAGTGTGATGTAGTCCATCTTAAAATAGACTTTAGAAATGACGGAGAGAGGCTTTTACGAGTATAATGCGATCTCCTACCTCAGAAATTCCCGAAAGCTATTGTCTCTAAGCTTAATGCTCTGGATCAGTGGTGCATCGAACAGGCTTCGGACTTTACGTCACCGAACAGTGATGTTTTCTTGATTCATTAGTTACAAAAATCATCAGGGTCGTACTAGACTGCTGCTTGATCCTTCTTGACATTTCTTGATTTAATATTTGTGAACTCAAAATTGATCGCTTGCTTTGGCTCGTCAATAGACTTGGATGACTGACTGGAAGTTGCATCTAATTTCGTGGTATTCGGTACCCCAATCAGTGGCGTAGAAACTATACTTACCGCCAGGGGCGGTAATAAAATTTTCACCCTGATTGAGGGCAGAATAGGCGCGTGGAGACAACACAATCACTTCAACGTAAAGCGCGCATTACTTTTCGATGATGCGTTTGATAGTTTGGGACGCCATGTTGAAAGCGACCACAGTGGGATAATTACAGGTATTGCCCGGAAAGAACCATTGTATGGGTGTGACACCTGACGCCAATGTGTTATTGGTCAGACAACGTAATGTAAAAGCATTCAACCCACAGCTTATCCGCATATTTTACACGTAATATTTGACATCAGACAATCGACGGTATTAAAAATTCCGCTCCCTGTCACAAGCCTCCGGAGGCGGATCTCCCCCTCCTATACTACGCTTCTAACCCTAATTCATCGGGGTGTGATTTGACGTCATCGTTCTCAAAAAGGAGAATATAATTTGCTCACCAGAACCAAAACGACCCAATTGACTGAACATCCTCAGAGAATAAACGCAGATGACAATGCTGCTTGGCTCATTAACAGCCGCGTTAACGGACATCTACTGTCGACAGGCTTGTGGTAATACGTGAATACATTGTTGAAACTATGTTGTTAACTTACCACGATACTATAATACTTCCTAAAGCTCTTCCGCACTGATGGGTAACTTGACAGCAGTATTTCCTAAAAACTAGTAATTCTGCATGTGACGACTTAATTGGACGATGACTGAGAGCCAAACATCCTTAAGATGGCACTATACGAGCTGTTTAGTGAAAAATACGGTATAAGCTTTCATGAATCCTTCAAATATGGTGCTAAAAATATAGAGAATTAACTCCCAAGTTCGAATGGACATCACGTACGACACCCATAGTAAATTTCGGGTGTGTGCTAGTATTCTACAAATGTGTAGCCAGCTACTCTCTGCATTTTCCCTCGGGTATTTAACTCCCCTATAGTCACCTCACAGTCACTTTTGGAAACTCAGTGCATTCGCAAATTAATTATGGTTGTGCACTTTTGTATGATGGATTCCCACGTGGTCGTTGGTTTGCTTTGTATGCATGACCATTTAGGTCGCTTGCGTTCCACCTCTGCCCAGCTGCGGACCACAGTCAGAATGTGCTGCGACTCTACCTGAGCATGTGCTCACATTCTCCCCTCCACCTTGTTGGAGGCATTTAACTTCGCAACCGGATCACTAAATACTTCACGCGGCAGACAAGAAGTCGGCTAACGAGGCCGCATAAGTCGATCTGGATGAGCTGGACGCTTCCGTGCACATACCCTTTTGGATCCTTTAGATACACCAGCAAGATGGTAAATCGTCAGGCTGTATTGATATTTCAGTGTGGTGTAAATTGACAAGCAAATTTTACTGAGCTCGACCGTGCATGACGATACACATGTGCAGGTATTTAGCTGGCGACAAGTGCTTCTCAGATCACCCTCGCTATCTTAATTCAAGAAAATGAAAGACGCGATATTGGCTGTATAAGAGCAGATGCCACCTTATTGAAGCAAATTGGGTTTGGAAGTGACTGGTTGTTAGGATCCTTCTAAGTAACTGAAGAGATATGTGTATGATTACCTGTCAAGTTTTCGCGTTTGCTGCTTCTATCACTACGTTGCAACAGTAATAATGGTTGGGGTACAATTCGAACGGATCAAATATGCTTACAATGCCGATGGGCACTGAAGACGATCAAATGAGAAAATTTGCTTGACGTTAGACCAACTAAAACCTTGAGATTGTATAAATTCGGGGCAAAGGGGATGAGAATGTTTCACATCAGAAAGTATTGAAGTTTGACCATTTGGAGAAGTCGTGTTTTTGAACGAGGAACATGGAGAATCACTGATGCAGTTTGCAACATGAAGTCCGTCCTTGTGGAAAGCTTTGCAAAAATCAGTTTAACCGCGCACTGATACGCATCTGGTGACGGAAACTAGCATATCACAGAGGAACACCAAATGAGGAAATTCGTGTTCTGAGAACTTACTGGCATATAACACTCTCTTCGAATCCAAATATCATCCACGAGCCAATTCAAAATAGGCTTTATGCATCTGGGTAGGTGCATTTTCAGCACGCTACACGATCCCTGCGAATGCTGACGTATTTAAAATTACTGTTAAAGAAAAGCAACTAGAAAGCCTAACAAATGTCTACACATATCACTAGAGCAAATCAGTTCATATTATATTGGTAGTTTCGGTTGGATCAACGTGCAGGCAGAAGAGGTACCGTAGAGCAGAGTTGCGTTAAGATGCAGTTCCAGAAAAGGGGAATTTAAATTTGGAACCGGTAGAGGTAATAACTACTGTTGTTGTTCGGTCACAATCTAGTGGATACGAAGCGTAGTTTAGAATTTTGAAAGAAAAATTTATAAAATTGTCTAGATGTTTGCTAACAATAAAATCACAAGGGACTCTCTAGACAATCCATTGCATTCGGAAATAAGCCTTATGGGTCGTACAATCAGTTTGTGGTCTTTCTGAATAACTCAGGGAAGATTACAGGGGAACACAGTAGAGCCGATGCGACAGAACGCTTGCAGTCACAAATCTAAGAATTAAATCACGGGATACGGACAATACATCTAGTCGGAGGGCGTCTAACCTTACAAAACGTTCCGGCAACGGGAATTGACCGAGTTAAGTTTTGGGATAAAAGCCCCCCTAAGTAGTCAAAAGCGGTGTTAACGAATATATGTTTTCGATAATTCTTCGTCAGGCTAGTACAATTATATACCAATCAACTTAAACAGACAGACAATCTCAATTCAACGGACGCATTCAGAAGTATCTACACGGCCCCTGATAAGCAATCGAGGTATGTGCGCAAACGGATGCTAGAACCCGCTGAAGCCATCACATTTAAGCTACACGAACCGAGTCTTTGCCTCCAGAAGCGATACATTCAGGCGTTACGGTTACCCTGGCCCGTTGGATCACATGCAGGTGCAGACATTGACCTGCTCAATAGCGATGGTTGACCTCTTCTAAACATTATTTTTACCCTTTTAACAACCTCAACAGTCTGTCTGTTCAAGTTGATTGATATATAATTGTACTAGCCTGACGAAGCATTATCGAAAACACGTGTTCGTTAGCACTGCCTTTTGACTATCTAATGGGCTGCTTCAAATGCCCCTAAATATGTAATAGTGGACAGGCCACTCTCTGCGAATGGATACGTTGCATCCAAAACAACTCGTAACTTGTAAGTTCGGAGAAATGGAAATTTTACGTCACGGCATTTAGTAGAGTTCAAAAGCAGGGAGCGTGACGACGACCAAAGCACAAGCTGATCTAAACCGTGTTGATAAGTAGATGATGTCCCAAAGGTCGGGGTAATGCATTCCAAAACAACATGGTCATCTCATTTGGATCCAATAAAGACAGATGGTATTAGAAGCTTTTCAATGTATGGAGAAAATTGAGCGTGTGGACGAATGGCTCCCTGTAAAATACCACGCCTAGTGGGAAACGCAGAATACTTCGCTCTGTTAATCTTGGTGAATTTGGGTGTGGTTTGTGAAGTGGTTTTTAACCACACTGCAAACACTTGTTGGAACCCCATTCGCCAACGGCTGGTTGCGCAGGATTGATCTGTCAACGGTCCCGAAATTATGTGTAGACTTGAGAAACAAAAAGGCATACTATCTCGCTTTTTCATCCAATGCAGACGATACGGAATGCACAAGATATGATACAGCATCCAGTGTGAAGCGGCATTGTTTGTTAGCGAACTGGCATACATCGCCTGTATAGGTGCGTGTGAAAATTTGAGGGGCAAGTATATTTGCGAAGACCTTCGACATCACCAATATATATGTGAATGGACGATGTTTGTAGAAGTCGTTGTTGGGCATAGGCCTTTTTCTCACAGGCATCCAAATGTTAGAGACCGTGCCATCCACATGACCTCGGTTGAAAATGGCGGTTAGAGGTTTCGCAAGGTTTTCTGCACAGTGCTTTGGGACAAGTGGTGATAATGCCTCGTGGGCAGTAGCCTTATTTACCTTCAATAATTTATGTTCTCAGCAAACCTTGAACCTGTCGGAGGCGACTAGCTGAACTGTGTTGTTAAAGTGAGCGAATAATACATACCCAGCTGCGAGGAACAGAACTCAGTGTTTAGTTTGTTCACATCCCCTTTTTCAATACGCTCATGGGAACTTTGGCCACATAGTTAATTCAAAAGTCTCCAAAGATCGCGAAAATCTTGATTGCCCATAACTGTCGCGTTGCACAAACACCACAAACCTTTTTCTCAGAATCGATTGCCAGAGAGCGTCTTTTAGCTTGCGCAATCATCTTGCATCTCGGTTTGTGCTTTATTTCTCCTAATTAGTTTCAATAGGGGCGAAGAAAATATATCCATCCGTCTGAACAGAGCAGCACATATCGAAGCATAAGTTACTCTATTCAATCAAGTTGTCACACTCCAAAGCTAGATTTAGTCCTTGAAAACGTAAAAGTCTGTTGAAGCAAGCGTCACTTATAGTTTCGTGATATCCTCTGTCGATCAGGCTCGCCGTCTGACGGTTTTGAATGGTCTTGTTGTCAAAGAGACAAATTTGGTATTGCAGTATATGAATGAGCACACGTTCAGAGTGCATCGATCTGAGTTTCCGAGAAGAGCTCTCTTCAGTGTAGAAAACAACTGTGTTTCATTTATGAAAACAAAATCTAACTGTGCGTTTAGTCTTGTTTTGAACTTCACCATGTTGGGCAGACCGCGTGATTTGATGAATGTCGTGTACCTGTTTTAGAAGTTACCAACAATGATGCAAAGGGAGTTCTCAGTTTTAGGTAAGAACCTCGGGGAACCTAATATCAGCAAGATGCTTCAACTCAGATGGTGGTGTATCAGGAGCTGTTTAAGCATTTGCAATGACAACGGAAAGTAATCCGCACAAAACTTTGGTTTACATTCACTTAAATGGCAGCTAACCTACGATGTTCAGCATGTAGACAACTAGGTTGATGTAAGTGATGACACCTCTTTCAAAATTATGCGGTTTTCCAGGTCTATCTGTCCTTATAGCATAATAGGCATAGCATAATGGCTGGCTAGCCGAACAACCTCCTCGTGGTGCCAGCTGGGTGGTTCGGGTTTAACCCGTTCCAGCAAATGGTTCGGCGGCAGTGTTCCAGGACGTGGTGGGTTTTCGCCTGGCAAGCGTTCTCCCTATAAAAAGCCACAAATGTCTGCTTAACAACACTGCGACGTGGCGAATGTGACTCGCCACAAACTAAAGTCACTGGCCCGTGGACATTCGGAAAATGCTATCCAATCCACGAAAATCAATCGCTTATTCCCACATTCCTGACGATAACAAACAGTCAAAAATTCTGCGGCGCATTCAAAAACACAAGCTACATTCCTACACAATTACATACGTATATACACCCATACACTTACATACACTGTTATGCTAAACATGTCCTTTTGTACAATTTGTTCACACTATGTTAGCTAAGTATGATCATGCCTGTAAAGGTGTGCCTCGCATTGTCGAGAATAAAAATTTATTTATTTAACTGCATTCGTCGTCCCCGTCGTCCCCATCGTCTGGATGGAGCCAGTTTTCCTGAAGCAACACAACACCTGTATTTGCATATTCCTTATGCATTTTAGTGGCAGTATGGTCAGCGCTTTTACCTAAGAGAGAACACCTATTGCTGAAGAGAATCAGCTGGTTTTGTTCTCTACCTACAGGACAGTGTCCAAGGTAAAGTTGTCAACCGATGCGGTATTTTCTCATTTAGGCAAAATGTTACTTGAACGTTCGTTCGATGATGCTTCCAGTCTTGTTACCGCATTCTGCATACGGTGTGCTTCGCGCAGTGTTGCGAAACGATTTTATAAATGCAACAGTGTAGGTATTATTGAAGACGTAAGAGCGATACAGCTAAGCAAAATCCTGAGAACAGAACAGGAAAATGGATAGATTCACAGTAACTGTCTTAAAAGCAGTACTCCAAGAAGAAAAACCGCAACGGAGATTTGAATGCCCTGCCAGAATGAGCAGTTCATCCGAAACTTCTCAGTCTTCCAGGACAATCATGTCAAGCAGAGACAGAGTTCCTGTACCAAATCGATAGACTTGGTGACATCCAATGACTGTCTCGCGTGCAATTGGATCCACCCCTGGTGTGCTCAAGGATCCACTGTCTGTATTACATGTACGCTGTGTGCCTACGGATTTGTGTCAACACACGCTTCATTGGATACGGAAGCGACAATGTTACATATGTAGCCTTTAAAACGCTATTCACAAAGATCCCGACGATTTGCACGGTATAGTATTCGGACTGACAAGTGGGCAATTCGATAGCGGAACGTCGCCACGAAGAAATGAACCGTCTGTTCGAACAGCTGGTAACGCAGTTTCAGCCCGATCGCAACCAGGGTTGGTGATTCCAAGAGCGACCATGACCGGAATTAGAACAAACAAGGCACGACGATATATCGGGAATCACGTGGTCTTGCACAATAGTGTTCCACCCGTCGGTATTAGTAATAGAAGTCATGAAGCTTTTTAAAAATCCCTGGTGCAGAAACACATTTCATTGATATTTTCACTGTGAACAACAGTTAACTGCACTAAGTTTTCTTCGGATTATCAACAGCATTACACTTTTTTCCTAATACACGATTCCAAAATTTCGTGTGGTAGGGGTAAGTTCGCAATTTTCAGTCATACGCTTAATGTTTTTCTATGGAAGTGCAACATATATGTTTATTAAGTGATATGCATCTATATGCAAGCACATTTTTTTTACCTTGGTATCCCTTGATTCATCAGGAAATTCCGTTATTACGATACATCACCTGTCACAAAGGAGCACTTATTAGCATCTACACAGTTAATTCTGTGCTCATATTTGTATGAAGAATAAATCAATTTAAAATGGGAAACTCCATAAAATATTAGCAACCTACTATAGGAATTCAAACAAACGACACGACGGTGCATCGGGAACCACGTGACCTAGTACGCATGCAGCTTTGCATAGAGTGCGCTAACCGTACGGAATGTCGTCCAGCGCCCGCATTGCAACTCCGGGCAACGTTCATTATCAACTTGTGTTGATCCCAACGAGGACATATCGCATGCTCAATTGGGCGAGTGAGCTTGCTGGTGCTAACGGGAAAATGCTCATCATACTTCCGGCCAAGTGGTTTCCACGAGAATGAGTGGGAAAAATCTCGGTGCTTCGACTAGGTTGGCCATCTTGGATTTATAGCCATGGCAATTGCCAAGAAACCGATGCAGTTTCTAGGGCGCTTTTAAAGGGCCACCGTGTGGGAATCTGTACCCACAACGGAATGGTTGTGTATGCTGGAACGTTCAGGATGTTTGTTCTTTTCGATCCAGCCCAAAAGGGGATTCATTGTTGAGTGGACTGTATCGCAGCTCGTAAACCACACATATCCGGTATCCGGTGCATCAGGTAGAGTAGCCATGTGAGTGCTGGTGAGCGCCTTTCTCAGCAAACAAGTTGCCCACTCACTGTTTGGTCCGGGTATCTCCTATTGCAATGCGGCACAGCTCTCCAACGAAATGACACACGCGCTGGTGGCGGAACAGGAGTTCGAAGACTGGCAGATTCACCTCCGCACCTAGGAAACGGTGGTCGAGTTGCAACCCAATGTGGGTGACTACTGGTCTAGCTCGATGTACTCATGGTGGATGAGAGTTCTTGAAGGAACAAACACGACATGCAAACGTCATTGCCTCCGTTGGTCAACTCACGAAGTGGCGGGTGCTGTCAGAGGTTGACGAATGCAGTTCTTAAAGTTTCAGTGAGGAATGGAGACTGTGGAATATGTGCCTGTTGACCGAGTGTGTGACGTATAGCGCTGCCGTATGGCCGGTCGTACATGCATGTATCGGAAACGTGGCTACTGCAACTCAAAGACTACAAAAAACTGGTCCTGTTTGAGCAGCGATGTTTTTGGTATATTGCTCACATCTGATGAGACCCAAATGTTGCACGCAGTGGATACAATTCGTTTGGCGCTCATTAGCTCTGTGTTGATCCGCACTATCGCACAGACACAATCCAGACCGATTGAGTCAGGCCCATCACGTGACTTTTGACCACGAACCGATGCTTTCGTTTTTCACTGAGGACGTCCAGCTGGGTGAGGCTACAAGGTGGCGGACAGCTGACACGGCAAAGAAGCATGGCGAGAATTGCAGGAGAGCCGATGTACGTTGATGTTCTCCTTTATCCTGAGTGGCGCTATGTGGTTGGCCACGGCGGTGTAATGCAACCATTTTCTATCAAGGTGTTGTGCCAGGTTCTGTGCCATCACCGAATTCGTCCCCATACTTTGAGGTGTAACGCCTTGGATGAGCGCTTACTTTCGATTGCGAGTCATCGCAAAGCTCCGTAACACTTGCTCTGCTGTGTTATTCTACCGATGTCTATTCCTTGCGTCAAATCGTTTATCCTGGACTGACTGACCGTTTTCTGCATTAGCATCGGAAGAAGGGAAGGCGATTCGAATGTATGGGACTCAGTCACTGTTTGCAGTGTAGTGGGCTGTTCAAACACTGCACCATCGATCAGGGAAGAGCGCAACTTTGAAAGTTAACGGAGGAACACGGAAAGAAAAGGATGGGTTCTTCGTACCGATTCACATGAAAGAATAACTTATGGCCCACTGGTTGGCGATGTCTTGCTTCGCGGTCGGAGATCACGGTTGTGGGTGCCATCAACAGTCTGTTTCAACAAGAATGAAGCTTCGAAAGATATGGGAACAGTCATACGCATATTCGTTTGTGAGATACAGAGTCCGAAAAGTACCAATGAGTAGTAGGGTTAGTTGGATGGTATAGGCAGAAATTCATCACATCTAGACTCAGTCAAATAGTCATCACAAGCGCTGGAAAGCCCCGCACGGTATGAGTAAATACACCAGTTTTCTGTGTTGATAAAACACCTTTTTGCGAGCAAAGTCGAAAAATTTCTGCTGTGCTAAGGTGAAATTCCCTACTTTATCCGCGAAGAATAAAATAAACAGAAACCCAAGCACCTTCATTCAATATGCATATCAGTTATGATGCAAAACAGATGAATTAAAATAAAACTCAACAAGATGCTTCGTTCTGTCTTCTAAAAGGTTGTGACGCTTGTCAGACATAATTTATAGTCACTAAAGATCCGTTCAGCGTCTACCAAAATAACGGAATGGAATAGATAGTAGTCGGCAATGTCTAGCAGTTGTGGAGTTCTTTCATGCGTTACGCACCAGAAGGCCAGCGTGTTTTCACATTGTGCTCCATGCAGTAGTTCCACCACTTTTCGATAGATTAGCCACACAGCTGACAGAGCTGGGGGGACAACCAGGCTTGGAAAGTCGGCCTAGCTGCACGGATCCCTGGGCAAGGTGATATGTTGTTTTGGGTCAAGCACTCTAATGGCTTTCAGAAACTGCCAGCTAGCCTCTGGCGTAAGTAACACCTGCGCCATTTTGATAGCTTGGGAGAAGCAGACAAACATGTCAGTTTGGATTTTGCTAGACGCCTCAATGTCAGTCCCCTGTTTGCAAATACTGCAGCCTGTTTAATTCAGCGGCAGTTTTCAGCGGTATAGATAGATCGGAGATGTAATTCTTATGGGTTACCGGGGGTCCTAATTCGACAATTTTCAAGTGACGGATGATGTACTTACAAACTGGTGCGATGCAACTCAGTTGCCACTTCAAAGCTTTCTGTGTTGTTTTGTTGGTTAGAATATCCACAACTTCACAACCACCAGCTGAGTCTCCAAACTCATGTTGTACAGCTTGTAGCATGGCTGGATGCTGATGAAAATACTTGCTGTGATGTGCGACAGTTTCCATCCACGAGTTCCTGCGGGCGATGACAGGTGCAAGTGGGCGGTCGGGTTATCCACGCCTTCCTGAGTTTTCCTTTGTTCGTTAATTTCAACCTTTGCACGCGCTACGTCGCAGACCAGATCCCAGGATAGCTTGTCAGCGTATTCCATTAGCAAGTTTCCTCTGATCCCAGAATATAAGAGGCCGGAAGCCAGTTGTTGTATCGTTTCTGCCAGCTTCTTCCTGGAACACCGTCATGGTCACCTTAACCTTCTCCGACCTCAAAGTATGCACTGTTTACATGAATGAGTCTGTGCGTTTTGGAGCAACGCTACTGAACATGAAGTGAAGTTCCACAATGTTCTGCTCAAGAAGGTGCTCAGTCTTCGTCTAAATACTAGCAAGTATCAGTTCTCCGTGGCTGAAATGGAGTACATTAGGTATGCGAGTGCTACTCGTGGTATTAGATCAAATTGTCAGAATAACAGAACTATCCTTGATTGCCCCAAACCGTGCAACAACCCACAATCGAAACAGTTCCTGTGCTTGTATTCTCGCTACTTCGACATATGCCCAGTTTAGTGACCACCGCTGAGGAAATTGACACGTCAGAAAGAAGACTTCTACTGGGCTACTGAACAAAAGGAATCTTATCACACCATACGATGGTCCCGTTCACTCCTTCGGTAGCGATTTTCAGCGAGTACTGTCCAACGTTTTTGCAACAGATGCTTCGGATGTTGGTTTAGAGCAGTTTTCTCCCAGTTACACTAGGGTGAAGAGAAACTAATAGCATATGCCTCATGAACTTTGTCGGACACCGAAAGAGATTTTTCTTCTATTGGTGATGAAAAAGGTGCTGGCTTTTGTTTGGGCCAATGCGAAATGGCAATTTTAGTCCTTCAGGCGTCCATTCGTTTTACGCACGGATCACTCTGCCCTTACGTTATTACTGAACCGTGGTAATAAGGGTCAAAAGCCAGTGCGTCTAAGTCGCTGGTACTCGCGCCTACTAAACTAGGACCACGAAATCCGATACTTACCGGATGGTGCTAACCAGGTTGCCGATGCATTTGCCAAGCTTCCACTGTTAAGCGAAGGGGAGAACAATGCCTTAGATGTGGTGCAAATGCTTTCCCATCTCTCAAATGGAACACTCTCTGCTATAACACTCGACCGGATACGCGAACATACTGACGGAGACCACAGACTAGTGAATCTTAGGGGTATCCATTTAATGCGTGGCCTCGCCACAATAGTAGGCAACCAGCGTTACTACCCCACTGCAATCTTCAGCACGAGCTTCCTCTACTTGGTAGTTGCATTATGAGACGCCAAAAGATTGTGATTACTCAGCCTTTTTTCCAGCGGTGATTGAATCCACATGAGGGTCATCTTTGTATTGTGAGAACGAAGGCCCAAAAACGCGATTAACACTGATGGTCGAAGGCAAATCCCAGGGTTGAGACTGTAGTTCGGGAGTGCAATGCTTGCCAACAATCCGACAAGAGCGCAAAACCCCTGGGAGCCCCAGTTCAGCCCTTTGAGTGTCCCATGAAGCCCTGGGCATAAATTGCTATCGAATAACGGGCCCATGTGCCAACGCACCTGCTTAGAGACGAACTGTGCTGGTTGTCACCTGCTTTTATAGCAAATAGCCAGAAGCTATCTTATGCGCAGACATAACTACAGATATCGTTATAAAGTGACTGCAGCATTTGTTTGCAAGGTATGGGCTACCGAAAGAATTTCTCACTAATAATGGGCCTCAGTTTCTCAGTAGCGAGTATGCCGAATTCCTTCGGACCAATGGCACCAAACACGCCAGAACAGTATCTTATGGACCGGCTGCTAATACTTTGGTTGAACAGCTAAATCACACGCTGAAGAACTCTATACCAGTCCATCAGCATGGATAATGTTGGGAGGATGTCTTGGTATCAGCTTTGACTAGATACAGAGCCACACCGCATACAACCACGGCCAAATCACCATCAGAACTGATGCTGGGAAGCGTCATTTGAACCCGGTTACATGCAGCCTGTAAATTCTAAGATACTGCGGACCCTACTGAATATGCAACACGATATGCCTACCAATCTAAATACAGACGACTGGGAAATACTCGCCACACAGGGACCCTAGTTCGTGTGAAACTACCCAGTTCCGGGGAAGGGGATAATAAATTCGGAGTTCCTACGCTTTTGGCATCTCTGTGTACGCCGGGAACATAAAAACTGGTAAATGGAACATGATTTACTGCGAGACTTTGCATACGGCGCTCTCTCAAAATGCTTCTCTATGAGAGACCACATCTACTGTAGAAACAGCACGAACAGCGGTAAGTCTACGAGTGTCAAGCAGAAAGCGTTGCTCAGTCGACCGGTACTGTTTCGATGGGGCAACACCAAGTGATGCCTGCTGCATGTGCACATACTCAACTACATTTTGCATACAACCGTTTATAGGCTGCGATTATTGTTGTGTTCAAATACTTTGTTTTGTTTTTGCCCTCGATTCGCGCATACTGCTATTTAGCACTCGTTGGCCAGTTGTGTGATCTTGCATTTGAATGGTTGCAATTCGAACGTCTATCGATGTAATTGTAACGTGCGTCCGTGCGGACAGTATTTGCCATACATATGTTCCGGTGCTGCTCTGGTCTGCTGCTTTTCGGGATACAACAAATTGACGTCGCGTGTTACCGATGTCTTTGCATACTACTACTCCTGCAACGTTCTGGACTGACTCTGCGGTTACTCCAAATGCCGAATGCTGGGAAGACTGGAAAATTAGTTTTCAGATTTTATTTCTGTGCTACCAGTTCTTAATCCATCCGTGACGCCGAAAACGGCGGACACTTTCAGGCTTTTGCGCTTGCGCTTCGACTCAGAGGGTCGATGTATATTTGATGCTCTAAACCTGAGGGAGAAACCCACGTTGAAAGAGATCTTCTCGCTCATCGATGAACATTGGGGTGTTCGAGTGAACTGTTGTGTCGCCGCTGATGCCTTCACCCCACGACCGCAAGAAGAAGTCCAAAGACGAGCCAGAAGGAGACTTGTATACATGAAATCACAGTTGTTTATATAGTTTGAGGGCAAAATGAAGGGAAGCTACTAAAGTACACTTGAGCCAACCAACAGAAGGAAAAATGTCAAATGCAACGGCGAATAAGCAACCGTGTACGTAAGAGCGAATCGCATATGTCCTTAAAAATAGCATCATTGGACTCCAAGCGTAAAGCGAACGTCCATTTACAGTGACGGGCACTGACCAATCAGAATGACGAAATGAAACGTTTAAACAAAGGTCACAAAACAAACGAGAATAAGGAATGCAGACCCAAAAGTTGAAAACTAGTACAATAATCGTGTGACAACTAAATATTCCTTTAACATAACCAAGTAGAACAGTGATGAGAAGAAAAAACCAATGGAACAGGTTCTTGCAAATGGCGCTGATGAAAAGGACATGACGATGAGCGTCCATTAACAATGACGTGGGTGTACCAATCGGGCTAACCCAGTAGAGCGTTTAAACAACAGTCAAGAAATAGAAAATAAGAAGAGTAAAGAATAGCTATCAAGCTCGTTCACAATAAATGAATGTCTAATACCTGTCCTCCTAATATGAACAGCAATACTTCTCGATACAGCTTTTCGTAGCTGAAACAAGCATCCCGGGAATCAGTGCATGCATTCATTTCCCGCCTTGTTTGTTCTCTTTGACAGTGTGGCTACGACAGTATTCTCAAGAAAAAGGTGGAATAAACCATGTTATTACAAAATTTGATTTCTGGTCTCGCGGATTCACGGATCTGAGAGTGTCTCTTACTGGAGAACGCAGAAAAGCTCACATGGGACGGGGCATGTGATGTTGCACAGGAGCTATTGAAATTGACCATTTGGATTCTACACGCCCTCTGACGCGATCCTCAGTTAGAAATAAGTGTTACCGTTGTGGAAATGCTGAGCATCGTGCAAATGATAAGTCACTTCCTGCAAAGAGTATTTTCTGACGGAATTGCGGTAAGGCCGGTCATTTTGCTCGGGTTTGTCCTTCCCACGCCATTTCTTTCGTTGATAATGCAAATGATTCTACAGCTTCTCCGGTCACCAGTGAACAATCCATATATAGCGTTAATGAATGCGAATATCCACTTCGTCTCCTACTCAAGAACCCACTGTCTTCGTCAGATATTCGTCGTGTGCTTTTTGGAGTTAGAAATAAAACCTTTTGTCCAGACATGGAACTAGATTCCGCGTCACCAATCACAGTTGTGTCATATTGTTGTTGCAAACAGCATTTTGGTCAGCTAACTGTACATCCTTCCGCTTGCACTTTCAGCAGCTACTCAAATGGTGATGTCCACCTACTCGGTTTTGTTACGGTTTCAATATCTCTTTTAAACAGCAGGAAGCGTATAATTGAAGTTTACATTTCTAAAACTGATAGTAAGCCTCTATTGGGACGTAACGCCGTGGTCTAATTGAACCTATCACCATGCGTCAGCCGGATGACTATTGCCAGCGTCAACCTTCATTCGTTACGGTCCAGTTACCCAGATCTCTTTCTACCGGATATTAGTAGAGTCTCAAAAGCAGTGCACCACATTCGGTTAAGCGCGGATTGCAAACCGCTCAGCAGTTCACAACCTGGGCCTGTACCTCTGGCCAAGCGAGAGGCTTTGTCGAAAGCTTTGAAAAACATGGTCAAGGTAGACTTGATAGAACCCATACAGTGTTCTGTATGGGTTCATCCACTAGTTGTCGTTCAAAAGGAAGATGGCTCCATTCGTCTATGCACCAACGTTCGAGCGCTTAAGCGACATCAAATTGTGAAAAATTCCCTTTGCCTTCTCTCGACGAGTTGATGGTTAGGTTTTCAAACGTCAAACTTTTCTCAAAGCTGGATATTCGCAGTGCATACTACCACATGCCACTGACTCCAGCTTGCCGATATTTAACTGCTCTCCTCATGTAAGACGGTTTGTATTAATACAAATGCTACCAACGAGCCTTCTTAGTGCCTCAGCAGCTTGACAACAATTGTTTACTCGAGTGTTATCAGATCTCAAAGGATGTGTTGTTCATATGGATGCTATTTTTGTCTTTGGTAGTAACCCCACCGAACATCAGAAAAACTTTCATAACGTGCTACATAGACTGAATGAACTAAATCTCCGCCTGAATACCAGCAAATACCAATTCGCTGTAACAGAGGTCGATTTTATTGGCCATGTTATTTCTACTTCTGGTTTTAAGCCTAATGTGTAGAACACCAGAGCCATTCTCAAATGTCCAAAACCATGCAATGTTACACAGATGAACCATTTCTTGGGTTTGTGTTCTTATTACCTTCGACATTTACCGAATGTTGCGACTGTTGCCGAGCCGTTGCGGAGGTTGACGCGCCAAAACCATGAGTTTCGTTGGGCCACTGAACAAGACAATGCTTACATGATCATACGAGCGATGATTGAATGCACTCCTACGGTGGTGATCTTCAATCAGCACTGTCAACTTCAGATGTTGGCTTCGGTGCAGTTCTGTTCCAGCTGCACGATAGCGCGGAGAGAGTGATTGTGTACACATCGTGCATCTTGTCTGATACTGAAAGAAATTATGCCACCGGCGAGAAGGAGGCTCTCGCATGCGTCTGGGCGTGTGAGAAATGGCACTTTTACTTATTCGGACGTCGATTCACTTTGCGCACCGATCGTTCTGCTCATACAACCCTACTAAGTCGCGTTAACAAAGGCCAGAAGCCGGTACACCTGAGTCGCTTGTACTCAGCTTTATTGAACTATGATTATGAAATAAAGTGCGAGCCACGGTGCTTTAACGAACTTGCAGATGCCTTGCCGAAAGTCTTACTGTCCAAGGAAGGGGAAAACGAGGAATTAGAGGAGGTAAATTGGTAACGCAGCTCTCAGACGGAACACCTACGATAACATTTGACCTGATACGAGACCACGCTGGCACAGCCTCTGGCCTATCGAAGCTTCAGGTGTACATATCCACTTCATGGCCCAGTCGTACCAAGATCCAACCTGAGTTAGTTCCATACTACACCCTAAGGCACGAGCTTTCTACTGTGAGCAACTGCATTATCAGAGGTGAGCAGTTTGTGGTCCCTGCAACCTTTATTCCTCTGGTGGTTGCATGTGCGCATGAAGGTCATCCATGGATTGTGCGAACAAAACCTCCTATACGACAATACTATTGGTGGCCGAAGTTGAATTTCAGAGTCGAAGCGCTTAATCGGGAATGTTACGCCTGCCAACAATCCGATAAGACTGCGAGGCCCCTGAATGCTTCAGTCCAACCTATCGTGTACCCTATAAAGTCATGGGCAAAAATTGCCATCGACATTATGGGCCTGTTTGCCAATGCACCCCAGCAGAAGCGAAAGGTACTAGTGGCT
This sequence comes from Dicrocoelium dendriticum, assembly GCA_944474145.2. Lineage (NCBI taxonomy): Eukaryota > Metazoa > Platyhelminthes > Trematoda > Plagiorchiida > Dicrocoeliidae > Dicrocoelium > Dicrocoelium dendriticum. The sequence goes on from CALYDF020000161.1 coordinate 47,547, forward strand.
ACCTGTTTCTACAGCAAATGGCCAGAAACTATTCTATGCAGCGACGTAATTACAACCGTCATCATATAGGTGCTCATTTGTTTGTTTGCAAGGTACGGTTTGCCAAAAGAAATAGCCACTGATAAGGGCCCACAGTTTCGAAGTAACGAGTATGCTGAATTCCTAAGGCTCAGTGGTATCAGATACTCGAGGACTGTACCTTATAATCCTTCTGCGAATGAACTGGTCGAACGACTTAAGCGTACTTCGCAAGAATCGCTACTAGTGCTTCGGCTTTCGAGCGAATTCTGGGATGATGCTTTGGTATCTGCATTGGAGGTATACAGAACCACTCCACATGCTGCAACGGCAACGACCCCCTCGGAGCTAATGCTAGGGCGAACAATTCGAACTCGATTAAATGCAGCCTTTACACTCGAAGAAACCACCGAGCACAGAGAATACGAAAGGCAGGCTGTTTAAGGGGCTAAATATAGACATGTTGGGAGAACGTATCCCCTGGGACATTTGTTCGTGTGAGACTACCCTATTCCCGGAAAGGTGGTAATGTGTTCGGACCCCCGACTCGTGTGGAACCTGTGTGCACACCAGGAACTTACAAGTTGGCTGATGGGACAAAGGTGAATGCAAGACGGCTGCATACAGCGCTTTCCCAGCGTGCTAGTGAACAGACGAACACAGCTACAACACAGCGCTCGGTACAAACTAATACAAACCTATGACGTTCCGGTCGGATCCGTCGCCTGTCTAGCGATACGCTTTAACGGCTAACGCCACATGACAATTCCTCGGGGTGCTGGCATTAAATTAGATCGTGCACTGACATGCAGTGCTTATATTTTTATGAACAGAGGAGGGGAAATTATCGTGTTCAAATACTTTGCTTTGTTTTTCCCTCGATTCGCTCACACTGCTATTTAGCACTGCTTGGCCAGTCATGTGACCTTGGATTTGACTGATCGCAATTCGAACGTCTATCGATTTAATTGTAACGCGCGTACGTGCGGACAGGATTTTCCAAATGTACGTTCCGGTGCTGCTTTTTCGGGATACAACAATGATGTGATTAAATAGTTCGAAACAGAGGGGGGGACCGTGTGATGTCTTATCATCCTTTGCAGTGGTCTTTAGAATTCTCCTCGCTATTGATGCGTCGTGAATCATACGCCCACTTAACAGTCATTGAATGAACGCATGTGCTTGCTTCTAAATGGCTTGGGTGAATGACTTAGTTGTTACAAAGGCTGTTACGTGTTCACCGTGTCCATACATCCGTTTAAGTTACTGATTTACTGTTCTGCGTTCACTGACACAACAGTACTCAATGTAGACGCGCTTCGTGCTTCTCGAAAGACGAAAAGCACTTTCATTTTTGCAAAGACTCCGTCGACTTCTGGAGCGAATTTGCGAAGGGTCTGTCTAATCGTACTGATGCAATGGGCAACACATGAAATGTGAATCACATCTTCACACATAGGCCTAATTACAT